>CM031565.1:8030218-8325218 GCA_018467065.1 Ephestia elutella | reverse complement strand
AAAAAAATCGCGATACATCGTTTAATTTTTCGATTTATTTAATAAGGTTTGTTATTGATGTTTAAATGCTGAATATAACAATTATTGCACTTTAGAATTTAAAAAAATAACAAAGAAGCAATAAAAAAAAATAGAAAGAGGGACAAGAATTCGCGCAATCGTATCGAATCGTATCGAATCGTATGACATCAGAGTAGATAATATTATTCACCATGAATTTATTATCCATGTTAGTGGCTATGACAGCTACTTTGATCGTTCAGACTTCTGATTAATAAAAATAATTATTTAATTTGGATTTGTTTTATTTACGTAAAATCAAATAATCGTATCGACTCGTGTTTAAGTACATCACTATTATTGTCAAACTGACATACGTCATACGGGAGTTTAGGTTTCGGCCCGATTATAGGTACTATTTTTTTCTTATTGAAAATTAGAGCGCGACTGTTCCCTGGCTAATTTTGAGCATCGACCACGCACTGACCATGTGACCCCACCTTTACGTCACAGAATTAATGTAAGTACTATGTACAGAAAGCAAACTCCCTGCCCCTCCCTAAATATGGCACCCTCCCGCACTCCCAGCACTTCCCCCCCGTTCTTGTGTGTACTGGGACGCTATGACTATGAAAACGCACACATTGACGTGTTACTGACGTGTTCACGGATATACAGTTTAATTTGTAGTAGTAATAGGTATATTTGACGCCCCGTTTCTATGAAGCGCCCGCCCTGTGCTCCTGGGCAGTTGTCCAAAAGACGGCTATGTTGTAAAACTTTTCTTTTTTTACGACAGCCATCGTGATGTACTCAAAAGAAGTGGCAACGGTTTCTAGGTCTCCGCCTGTCAAAAAAAATGTAAGTCGCTTTTCATTACGTCTTTGGAGAAAATGCAGCAGTGGAGTTTGATGCGCCGAATCTTCTCCAGTGGAACTGTAGTGACATTGAAACCTGTGTTTCTCTAGTTCATTTTGGTCTTTGTTTTATATCACTGCGTTCAGTAGAAAAAAAAAATGTAACCTGAGACCGGCGCGAGCGAACTGATTCTGTCTTGTGCGCAGTCCAGAAAAAAATGGCGGCAGACATAATCTGTTCGATGCGCAGTTGCGCAACGATTTAAAAGTGCTATTTTTAAGCGTATTTAAATAAAATAATTTCATTTCATTTTTAACCCTCGACGCAAATAGAGGGGTGTTACATGTTTGACGTGTCTGTGGATCTGTGTGTCTGTCTGTGTCGTCGTAGCTCCCAAACGGATGAATTAGTTATTTTTTGTTTGGTGGTGACTTAATCGAGAGTGTCCTTGGCCATGATTCATGGAAATCTGTTTAGCCGTTTAGGAGTAATAAGTTTTTTTTTAACGTTAAATCGGGCATTTTTACAATTTTTAATTTATATTACCGTAGCCGAAATTTCGTGATTCTGGAAAGCCTACGTAGCCTATCCTATAATACGTATAAGGAATTTTTATAATCGGACAGGTGGTGGTTCGAGAGATAAGCGCGTTCAAACAAATAAACTTTTCTTTATTATACTTAGTAGAGATAGATTGAAGATAAACATTTTCTCTGAAGTTGCAAGCACTACATAACAATGAGGTTAAACGGTTAAACAAATTAATAACAAGCTAATTATTTAAAAATAAAAAAACACGACTGACAACTTACATAGCCTATACCCTCTCGGAGGAATGCGGGAATCTAACAATACCTCTCACACCCAAAATCTGTTACCCATACATGAACCCTGAAAACATAACTCCTTTTTTTGGTCAGTCGTGTAAAGAAACTAATAGGAGCTCAGCTGGTAATGGTGATTTAGGCCAACATTGTTTCAGGTAGCTGTCCCCCGCTCCGCGTCGACCAGCACAGTTGGACACCCCGAAGGTGCAGTATCAGACATTCCCAGTTCGTCCCAAATGGACCAGAACACCACAAAAATAACTACCTTTAAGTCCGTACAAACCACATCCAGTTCCCATGGAACTAACAAGAGCTTCATGAGGTATCAGAACCCAAGGAGTAAGCAAGTCTGATGATGATCTAAATAAAAGACAACATTTTCGGGAAGAAGGCATTATTGAGCTGATTGGTACATATGGCTGTTAACTCCAAAGTCAAAGACAAATGTACTCAACGGAAACATCTCTAAAAGATATGTGGATAAAATTGCACAGGCTATTGGAAAATGTTGAGAAACAAAATTCTCGTTGAAAAGGCAATTATTAATTTGGGCAAAAAAATAAGAAAAAGCTCCTCCTTTATATACTAGTAAGATATAGAAGCTGCCAAAAGATTGTGCCAGAACTAGAAAATTAGGAAATGGACCGAAATGGATGTGTTACCGGACATCTATAAGCCCACCGTTTCAACATGACAAGCGTTAGAAGACAGAGATTAAAAGATGTTGTGAAAGATTGGGTATATTCTTTACCATTTTCATCCCATGACATCAATGGAGAGGGAACCTCTTGATATAGTAAAAACATCTGATGACTTGGTACGGGGCATATTTAAACTACTCACAGTTAAAAGCTAAAAATAAATTGTGAATCATTAAAAAGACAAATTATACATATAATAAATCAAACGCCAACTTGAAGTTACGGGAAAACGAATTATGCTTCATTCATTAGCTGATGCACTTATAGCACAATTAAGAGATATTGCACCAAATATATTTAAAAAGCGATCTAAAATGAAATCTAGTTTGTTAAAAAGTCATACTCATCCAACGGAAGATAATATCAAGCAATGGGTTTCAAATTTAATGCAAAGATCTTTACTGAAGAGTATAATCTTGAATTAAATATGAAAGAAGAAGAACTGAAACAATAACGGGGCTAATTGAAATATTGATAGATTTCATTTATGGAGGTAGTTTCTGTTAGCGAAAATGTTATCCAAAGAAGATATCATGTCATTTTTTATCGGATTATAATATTAAAGATAATCAAAGTAAAGAAATTAGCAAACGCTCTGTTTAATCAAATGAACGAAAGAACGTGTTCGACGAACTAAATATGGAAAAGATAGAAATTTCATCGTTTGTTATAATACTTCTATGAAAAGGCGTCCAAACGTCATTTTTCAATGCTTCTGAAAATCGAAATGCCTATAAAAATGATTTGTGTGATAAAATTGATGAATGGTTGACAGATTTACCTATTGAAATTCTAAAACTATCTTCAAAAACGCGCGAAACAGCAATTAATGAATTAGCTGAAGAATTAGTAGATCGTCAGACATATATTGAATTTAACTCTTCTAAAATAAGTAATGAAAATGAACTTGAATATCTCAAATATCAGATATATAAATGGATAAGTAAAGTAGTGGGAGGCGACAATACCAATATTGTTGAACACAAGCTTCAGATCTGATGGAAAAACAAGTACGTGAAAATTCCTAGTGCCACGGTTTTCGTTAAATACAAATGATCAAAATTCCTTGATGTTCGAAATACATTCTCTAATTCTAATGAATCTACTTATCATAATTATATATATACGAGTAATTTCTAACGACATAAAACAACAGTCGGTATTAAAACCAAATGGGTAAGAAATCAGATAGAACAAAACGAGTCACTGTGTGTACGAGAAGACGCAACCTCGTATTACACTTCAATCTACTAAACGAAGAGTACGGACGAATACGTGAAAAAAATTGGGTCCAGCAAATACCTATACACTGCATCCAAGCTCTCAAGAGAAAAGAGTTCTCCGACAAGTTAAGGTTAGGTCTACAAAATGGCATTTGGAAAGCTTTAGACTAAATTGAAGTTCGATCCAGAAATATTTCAAGTAATACATTCTACTATCAGGACTTATTAGATGACGTGAAATAGAAATCACTTTTTGAATAACTTACCAAAATCACCCTGGAGTTGGATGCTAAAAAGCATGTAATGAAAGCACAGTTGTTAGAACGTACCTCTAATACTAATGAAAAGCTACTGAAGTTATTAGAACCAGCTTCATTTAAACAAAATTTAGTAGAAAACGTAAAGAAAATTATATTCCTAGGAGTAATAATGATGATAATAATGATGCAAATAAAATTGCACGAGGATTTACAAAATATTATCTATAGTTGAAGATTACATACTTTTAATAAATTTATGATGAAGATAATAAAGGTAAAAGCAAATGCTTTTAGAAGGGAAGTTGTTGAAACATGTTGAAGCATTTGTGGAAGAGTTAAAAAAGACACATGGACAGGGAACTCAAAGATATTGGATATGGGTATTTATATGAATGATATAATGGAGGCATTACATAACGTGCCGATACCAAGTGAGGAGTCTTTGAAAGAAAGATGCTGATGAAATATTATTAGGGATTGAAATAGAACATTGGTTTGACGATCTCCCTTTAATTCCAAATGATGATTACTTTCGAGCAACTACAAAGGAGAAGACTAAGAGAGACTTTTAACCAAAAAAATAACAGACATTGAAAAGAAAGTAATTTAGGTATATGCACGCAGTGGAAAGTGCACTGAATAATAGAAATTAAGAATTTTTTACACGGACTTTCATTAAAAATTGAGGACGTGATAAACATTAAATTTTTTGCTGACGAGCTTTTGAACCGGATAAACAATAAAAAGTAAGAGAACAGAGTAGGGAGACGATCAGTGGCATTTCAAAGGATCCATTATCATTTCAAGAATTTAAATCTAATCAAGAACTGCCTCTACTGTTCCAGCTTACATAGTAATCAATCAAAACTATATCATAGTCTCCCGAAGATGCCTCAACTAAACATCAGCCAGTTATTAATCAAATAAAGAACGCTTCATTGCAACAACAAATGCCACATCAAGAACTTAAATTTCATAAAGAATTGCTAAACCCCATCTGGGAGACAAATCTAAGTCATTCAGTTATTTTCTCTAAGTGAGTCTGTTCAGTACCAATCCATCTCCGCATATCAAACTCCAAACCTAAACAATAATTCATCTTTAATAGGAGGAGGAATGTTGTATAATCCACACGTGCAATGAACACAACCATAGATAATAGCCACGATTATCATGTGGTTTTGTGAAGGGAAATCATCCACTTAGTTCATCTATGTTCTCATTGCCTCCAAAATATATATATGGAAACAGTGATAGTCCTTCACGTACCGAACCTCAGTGAAAATTGAATGTGGTAGATGAACAAAAATCGATACGCAAAACCTTATTCACCTATACCTAATCCGGTCTGAGTCAGCTGGCAGCTGGGTTTTCATTAGAAAGCAAGTCCCAATACCAGACGAATTGAGGAAGCAATTACAGTCTGAAGCACCTAATCCTCGGCAAATGAAGTCTTTTGTTTATTCTGACAGTCGATCGATGCCTCATTCTAGTTTTTTTGAACAAAATAATGCGCAAGGTTCTTGTTGCACAACAAATAGAACTGAAAATACATCTGCGTTACCACAAGTAATTCAGGATCAAATTTCAAGAATAAACGAAGCTGCTGTTGGTCGTGTTAGTAATTCTACTCAATGTACCAATATGAGTCAAGCCAATCAGAGCCCAGCCGAACATTCTGAAATAAGGACTAGTGATGGTTTCAGAAGTATGAATGCTCAAATAGATAGCGTTGTACACCCAGCTTCACGCACACATGATAGTTTCAACAAAACTAGTGCAAGCCGAGGAATGAACAATGAGAATAGTGTTATGCAACCAAATCAGCCATATAACCAATCAAGTTGTAGAAGTAATGAAGTTTTTGATCAAACAGTAAGAAGTTTACGTGGAGGCACACCTATAGCACAAATACAGCAAAATATAAGCAATCGCACACATGATGGATCTCTCCCTCCAAGAGTTACACAACATTCTCATCTATCAGCGCAAAATATAAATAATATGGGCGTTGAAAATATACAAACAAATCAACATAACGCAAGCGATCCTGCAATCCCTACAGCTACTCCGCTAAATTTGCATCAACTTCCTCTTCAAAATATGGCACATGTAATAGAGTCGCAACCAATGGTAGATCAGCAACAGAATCAGGCGCAACCTGGTGTTTCAAACTACGGACAACCGCAGGGATTTTCGACACCAAACCAAGAAATAATTCAAAGATCTCCCCCAAGAATTGGAAGGAAGAAGCACGACCCTCTAAGATTTAGACCAGGCCCTGCAAGAAGGAGGCTGGAATTAGATGATTCCGATAACTCGGCAGAAGATTGCCCTTGTATGACTCATATGAAACGAATGCCTTACGATGACTTAGATTATCCATGTTTTTATCCATTACCGTACCCTTATCCTTGTTTTTTTTAATTGTTTTTTTGTCCGTCGTATTTGGTTATAATTTGTTGAATTATTGTGTTGATGTTAAATGGTTGTGATTATTTATTGTATGTATTCTTATATATATGTTTTGGCATTCTTGTTAGTAATATTAAAAGTTTTTACGATCAGAATGTATGTAGTTTTTTAATCGTATTTATTTAAGTTTCGACTGTTATGACAGACTCTTAGTTAAATACTAAATATACCTATAAATTACATTAGCAAAATATGTAACTACTGTCTGCCTCAAATACTACAAAGAAAATGTGATAGATTGCAATTAATATCAAACATGAAGCTAGACATCATGAAAATCTAGTCATCGATATAATCATTGATTAAACTGCAATAATAAATTACGTTAACAAATCAAAATCAATTGATGTAGGTATGCAAAATAAAATCGTTGTGGTGTAATTTTCACAAATGTATTTATTTCGCAGAGACATCGCCATTGAATGACGAAAATGGTCAATATTTTCGAGTAGTAAGTATTTGATTACAGTATTTAAGTATGGTTGATATTATAATTTAGCACATAGCTCGTAGAACAGATAGCCGTTGGGGCAGAAAAGTTCTCGAGTGGCGACCACGAACCGGAAAACGTAGTGTTGGCAGGCCTCCCACTCGGTGGACCGACTTTTACCTGGTGAAGGTCGCGGGATGCGCATGGATGCGGGCAGCGCAGGACCGGTCTGTTATGGACATCCTTGGGGAGGCCTTTGTCCAGCAGTGGACGTCTTTCGGCTGAGAGAGAGATATTATAATTTATTATTGCAACTTGCAACTATATTGAGGTAATTAACTTTTGTTGTAACATAAATGTGTGAAAAAAAAAGTATGTACATACATATGTGCATTGGTCACGCTTTTTATTAAAACATTGTTATTGAAACTTAAACCAAGCGGCCAAGCGACCCAAATGCGGCAAGTTATATATTGTAAAAAGTTTTAGGTGAGATGTCAAATGTGCATTTGGTATCAGTCCTAAATAATGAAAGTAGTTTGCTTTGTTACAGGTAAAATCAGCATTTGAAGATCCGGTAATCAATGATAATAAAGAAAAAGGACAATCATTTCACAAATCTGTTCAAGGATGTACAAAATATTCTAAATTGCGGAAATGTAAATCGCAAGAAGATTGCGCTGTGTATAGCTGTCTTGAGCTATATCATATTAAAGGTGATATATGGAGAAAAAAGACACGGACAAGTAAATTAACGCCAGAAGAAGAGAAAAAGATTAAAAAGAAATTAAAAAAATGTATAAATTTGGTTTCAAATCAACTGGTCGAACTTGATCACGATAAAAATAATTTCAAAGAAGATATGGCAGAAATTCTTATGAAGAAGTTAACTAAAACCTACTTAAATACAGAATTTAGTAGAGTCGTTTCTCCCATTGAAATATATAGAGTGGAAATTCCCGAATATGCCATTCACGAGAATATTGATGAATTAAGGACGAAAATAGATAATTGGCTGAAAATAATACCTATAAAAAAAAGAAATTCGTTAGGATTGTCAATCGAAAAAAGAGAAGTTTTAGAATGTCTCCTTAATAAAATAAAGCCCATTATTTCAAACAAATATCAATGTAAAGAATCATGTAAGCACAATATTAAAATACAAATATTAGAAGTATTGGAAGATTTGCCAGTAGTCACCAAGAGAAATAGTAAAACTAGTAGTTTGAACAGATATGCCAATTTATTGATTGAAAACCTACTTAATATGAACAATAATTTTAAAAATGAATGTGAAATTGATGACTTATATATTGAAATTTTTATACGAGACGAAATTTTGAAATTTCTTAAAAAAGTAAATTTAAGTTATAGTAAAGAAATAAGAGATAGTGAAAGGTATTTAGTAAACATATTAAAACAATCTTTGATAATGGATACTTATGGAAATAGGCATTTAGAAGAAGATTTAAGTAATGTGCTTCAAAATATTGGAAAGTGGCCTAAACACCAGGCTGATTATTTTGTCAATATTCTTATGAGGTATTTTAATGAATGTTTTAACAAAAACAATTATTATGATTTGGAGGAAAAAACACTTAATCCATTAATTTATAATTTCTTTGGAAGTAATGAGAGTTACAAATGCTACCAAACCTCGACAAGTTATGATAATATAAACAACATGATAAGTCATCCTATAGATTTCGAAATTATTTACAAAGATCAACTTACACAAGCTGTTACTGATTGGTTGGTAGATATAGATTTTCAGATTCCAACAAAAAGTATGTTGAAATCAGAAAACAGAATAGTTACAGATCTCGTTGACGATATTATTACTAGAAGTATGCTCTTTTCAATAAACAAAGATGAAGATGATGGACAAGTTCTGAAATTCCAAATTTTTGAGTGGTTCAACAACGAGTTTGGCAATCATGATGTTAGTTTTGACGAAATATCTGAATTAATTGACAAAATAAGTGATTTATCAATTCCCGATTATAGGAATGATTTTTCTATTTATCGATGGAATTTACATAAAAATAGTTCAAGAAAAAGAGTGACACAGTTATCCCAAATGCATCACTACCATATGAAGAAAGATTGATTGATGAAATTTATACTTGGCTTCATGACTTACCAGCCAATATGCATTCTTCTCAAGACGCTACTCTAGAAAAACAGTTAGTAAAAGATTTAGCTAGTAATATAGAAAAAGGTATGGAACTAAAAGGACATCATTCCAAAATAATAGATAGAGAAGTTAATAACTGGATAAAGAGAGCTTTAGTTGTAAAACCTAAAGAAGCTATAACAAATAAGTTGAAAAAAAGAATCAAAAATGTACCGTATGTGAAACATCATGTTCCAATAGACTACAAGTTGGAAAGAAAATATATAAGACATTATGAAGATATAATCGATGATTGGTTAAATACTATTCCTCTAGAACCACGTAAGGAATCAAATTTTATTAAAGCACGAGAAGATTCCATTCATGAATTGGCCAGAAAAATATATAAAATGGAAAATACAGGGTCTGCCACAAATAAACTCGAAGAAGTTGTTTCAGACTGGTTGAAAAAGTACCAATACATCCAAGTAGTGACAGAAAAGCATTTAGAGATCAATACGCTGGAAAATTAATAAATAATATACAAGTCAAAAAATTTGATATTATGAAAAGTAATTATGACGAATTTGCGCTTGGTGAAGAAAAAATAACTGATATTGAATTAAATACAGGATTGTTAGAAGCTGCTACCTTAGACTGGTTAAAAAAATCATCTTTTTATCAAGACAGTGACGCAAACAATAAGAAAAAACAAGAAAAATATGTTAATGAATTTGCTAAAGAATATACTCAAGCTGCATATGCTGGTAATAATACAGAGGAAGTAATGATTAAATATATGCATATGTTATGTGAAGATACAAATACTGATGAAAATTTCATAAAAAAACAATGTTTGCAACTTAAATATCATCTGCAATCCAACTTAGTCCCTGATTTATCAAAAAGTCTTAATCTTGATGCTGAAGAATTACATGAAAATGCACCGAGAGAATCGCCACCGACAGGTACTGAAATAGTGCGCAGTGCAATATTAAATTGGAGTTCAACTTTGCCTTTTAAAACTGATTATTGTCTTAGAGAGTTTAAGTCTGTAGTAGATCAAATGGCGAAAGACATAACCACACTGATTGTTCATCCTGAACATAGTACTGATGAAGACCAAGAGAAACTAATCAAACAAAAAATATTTGAATATGTCCAAAAGTTTCCTATGAAACCTGGCGTAAAAATGGAACAGCTATGTGACATGATAGTAGAACTTTGGGAAACTCTGCAAAGTATAAATTTATATAGAGATGACAAAATTTCCTACAATAGACCGCAAAATGATTCTATGTTTAGAAATAATATGCAACCTTTAAACTCTAGTGGAGCTCCGAATGATATAAATACTATACAACAACCAAATATAATTCCTGGTACGTTAATTTATTCGATTAAAGAAATGTTTCTAATAAAAATAAGTTCCTTTATTTCAGGCAACGTAACATAGTAAAACAGCATACTCGTGATTTACAAAAAAGGAGTGTTATGTTTTCAGTGTTCATGTAGATATGTATGTATGTATGTAAGTTTCTTTATTCCACCATAAGTCCTGAACGGCTTAACAGATTTTGATGTGAGAGGTATTGTTGGATTCCTTGCATTCGTCCGAGTGACATAGGCTATGTGACGTCATCATAAAAACAAAATGGCGTATTATACAGGGTGTCCCAGAAGTCGACGTCAAGCCGTAATCAGGTAATGCGCCTTATCATAATAGTTATCAGAAAAATATAAAAAAAAATTAAGTCGTGTATTTTACAAATAATTTGCATTTTTGTTAATTGGAAAAAAATGTACACCCTGTGATGATTTTTGACTTCCTGTTCGTACAAATCTTTACTTTTTTCCAATTTTTTTTTTAGGTTAATAGTGCTTCTGTAATGTAATCTTAAATTCTAAGCCAATTGCTCCAGTTTGGTAAAGGATTTCACTTTTTGCCGAACCAAGAATTCAAAATTAATACTTTACCCAACTTTAACTGACTGTACTGAAAAAAAAATGTACTACGTTAGTTTGGCAAGTAACTTTAAAAGATGGCGCATTTAATACGGATTCTAAAGTGGTATAACACTTACTACATTATTTCTTAGATTGGCCAAAAAAAAGTTGTAAGGAAAGTCAGTCTCGTTTTAAGTTTAATAATTGTTAAACTTGTATGTACTTTAAATAAAAACTCGTCAGTTGTGTTTTTTATTTTTAATAATTAGCTTGTTTTATAATTTTTTTTTACAAAATATGTTCAATCTGCCGTCTTTCAGCCGCAATACAAGATATACACGGGCGAATCTTTCGTTCTTTACGAATTTAACTGCTTCCGTAATTCTCTCAGATCAGCTACATTTTCAATTGGCTTGAAGTAAATATTTTCTTTCACTGCTCCCCAGTAAAAAAAAATTGCCCAATCTAAGAAATAATGTTTTTAGAATCCGTATTAAATGCGCCATCTTTTAAAGTTACTTGCCAAACTAACGTAGTACATTTTTTTTTCAGTACCTACAGTCAGTTCAAGTTGGGTAAAGTATTAATTTAGAATTCTTGGTTCGGTAAAAAGTGAAATCTTTTACCAAACTGGAGCAGTTGGCTTAGAATTTAAGATTACAGATTACAGAAGCACTATTAAGGATAACATAAGAAAAATAAAATTGGAAGAAAGTAAAGATTTGTAGGAACGTGAGGTCAAAAATCATCACAGGTGTACATTTTTTTCCAATTGACAAAAATGCAAATAATTTGTAAAATACATGACTTAATTTTTTTTTTTATTTTTCTGATAACTATTATGATAAGGCGCATTACCTGATAACGGCTTGACGTCGACTTCTGGGACACCCTGTATACGCGATAAACAGCTGACCGAAAATAATAAATTTGATCAATCTCATCGAGTGTAGTATCAAATTGAAGGGCTTTGAAAGGCAATTTCAAAAACATATTAATATGTACTTTTAGTTGTATAAGATAGATAGTAAGATCAACACCGTTAGATCGTCCATGTACACAAAGGGCTCGGCTTTCGGCCTCGCCCCGCTCTTTGCTCCGAAGCCCGAGCTCGGTCTTCGGCCTCGCTGGCGTGGCTGGCAGCCCTCGATTTAAATGCAGGTCGGGGTACCACGGTCACCCTCTGATCACTGGCTGTGGTCGTCGCCAGGATTCTCTATGACATTCGGTTGAGAACCTCGTTACGGTTGAGGTCTACTTCCAGGTCCATTTTGGTATATTTCTCGATACTGCTACAGCTGCGTTTAAATCGAAGGTATAGCTAAAGTGCAGGACGAGGCCGCCGAGCCCTTTGTATACATGGATGACTTATATATTTCATCTCAAACCTCCAGTAAACCAGGGGCCACCCCCCCTCAAGCCGCGCAAGCAAGGCCACAGCCCGAGCTGCGTCCAGGCTAAGCCGAAGGCCGAGCTTCAAACGGCTATTAACGCCGCCCTGGGTCTTCTATGACGTCCCCCCCCCCTCCCGCCGATTATACGATTGCAGTTTCCGCGGGCAGTACCCCAGGTCCACTTTGGCGCGCCGTCACCAGTAAACCACCGACCCCCGACGCGACGGAAAAAAAAACTATAATCTACCACCAGCTGTGGTCGTCGCCAGGGTTCTCTATGACATTCGGTCGAGCACCTTCCCCCCTATATATTGTAGGTACTTTCCGCAGGCAGTACCCCAGGTCTACTTCCAGGTCCATTTTGGTATATTTCTCGGTGCTGCTGCAGCTGCGTTGAAATCGAAGGTTTAGCTTCCCTTCCCCCAGCCGCGCCGCCGCCGCCGTCACGAGAATAAATAAAGTGCAGGACGAGGCCTAAGCCTAAGGCCGAGCCCTCTGTAAACATGGACGACTTTTATATTTCATCTTGAACCTCCAGTAAACCAGCCGCCCCCAGCCGCCCGAGCTGCGTCCAGGCTAGGCCAAAGGCCATGCTCCGTCTCGTGAGCAAAAAGCGGGGCGAGGCCGAAGGCAGAGTCTTTCGTATACATGGACGATCTTCCGATTTCATCTTAAAGCCCCATTAACCAGCCGAGATACTGAGGCCGAATGCTGATTCGCCTTGGCCCGCAAGGCCGATGGCCGAGTTCCGTATATGAAGCCGAGAGGCGAAGCGAGTCCGAAGCCGGGGCCCGCCTCCAGCCGGCGCAAGCGAGACCGAAGGCAGAGTTGCGGATTCATAGCAAAGAGCTATAGCGAAAATATTCTTTCGGCTCTTCACCAAGTCTAAACCGACAACTCTTCTACGTAAATGACTTTTTGCCTACCTCCAAAACTTATCTTCAACATGCTCGAAACTGCAAAAGTAAAATTGTCCTTTACAGCACGCTAGGTGCTTTAGCCTCGCCTCGCCTCATGTGCTTCATGTACTCAGCTCGCCTCTCGGTATTTAGCCTCGGCCCCTCTGCTGGTGACTGGGAATTTGAGATGAAATATGAAGGTCATTCATGTATACGAAGGGCTAGGCCTTCGGCCTTGTCACTCTCTTTGCTCACGAGACGGTCCCGGCCTTCGGCCAAGCACAAGTTGTCAGTCGTGTTTTTTATTTTTTAATACTTAGCTTGTGGTACTATGTTATGCACTTTTACACGCAAGAAAAAGCTAGTATGAATACTCAAAAAAACAATAGTTACTATATTAACACTATTTGGTACGTAAAGTCTAATTGTGACGCACTACACAGAGATGCGGTATCGGGTAACTTCAAGCGAAACGACATCCATCGGACAAAAATCTCTGCTAATCCTGCCAACTTTGGCGGTACTTTTATTTACCTATTTTGTAATATAATTACAGATGGAGAAAAAAGTAGAAGACGGAGCGTTCCTACAGATTTAAGAAAACCTATTGCTACTGAACGAAAAAGGCTTAGCGCTCCTTCTGCGATATCAACTGAAAAAATACCTAATGAAATGCATTGGTATTCCAAAGTAATGACCGCAGAACAAATCTACGAACATTTTGACAAGATTTTTGATCAGTATTGTCAAGAAATTCCTCTTGATATTTCCACGGATGAAAAGAGAGCTGTGGCAATTATGGCACGTCAAGTATTCCGAAATGGCATTTGGAAGGCTTATTTTGCACTCAAGTCTGATGAAGAAATAGCAGATAACTACGAATATTTTAGATATCTTATGGAAGAAAGACTTAAACAAATGTTAGATGTAATTTTGCCACAGTCCGACGAAATGCTTAGGTTCAAAGAAATATTTGTAAACAAAGTCGTAAATGATGTTATAGAAATGTTGCGGTTTTTCCATAAGTTAACAGATCCTTCTATGTTAAAAAAAATTATTATGCTTAAAATAGATAGACAGACAGCGCGACAAGAATATAACGAAATTGAAGATTGTATACGACACACAATTATTCAAGATATTATTAATGAACATCTTCTTTTCATTAACTATAAAGAAACTGATACTATCAAAGCCAATATTTATAGAAAGCGATTGTCAAAAGTGATAAATGAATTAATAAATCATTTGAAGGCAACACAGCCACAACACGTCAGTGAAGCAGCCATGCGTGTATATATTAACGAAACCTTAAGAAATATGCCTGCAATTGACAATGAGATTCTAAAAGATGAAGTTGACGAAATATTACTTGCCCAAGAAATTGAACAATGGTTTAAAAGTTTGCCTATAAGAAAGGAGTTTGAGTATTTAGAGGATTTTAGACGTAGAAGGTGCGAAGTGTTGGCCCATAAAATTCATCAACTTGAGAAAAAAAGACTAGACCCCGATGATTCACATTCTGAAAAAGAAGTAAGGCATGAAATATCACTATTTTTAGGTAATAAGAAAACTAATTTAAATCCAGATGAAGATTTAAACATCAATTTTATGATTGAGGAACTTGTAAATAGACTGAAGAATCTGAAAAACAACAAAATGCCAGAATATGAATCGTTTAGTAAAGAAAAACCTGCTTCTTCTACTTTATCTCAAATAGATCCTGAAGATGTTATTGTTCCATTAAACGAAAACTTCAGTAAAATAACCGTGATGGCACCAGCAGTACAAAAACAAGGAAATCATACTGTAAGAGAAAGTTTAAATAGAAATGCTATGTCTCAGATTAGACAACCAGGAGTTTTGGGTACAAGTCAAGTGGCTGGTCCAAGTAGACAAATGTCTTGCCCCAAGCATCTTGATCCGGAACCAAATTACCCTCAAGTTATGCCAACAAACGTCCAAAACCCTGCCATCAATATTATCCCTCCTCATCAACCTCTGGATCAGAATAACAATACTATTCCATCCAAAGATCGTTCAGTTTCATTTCAGCAGTATAACAATATACCACATAATGTACAAAATCAAATTAACAATAATATAATTCCAATCAATGGATCTATACAGAGTAACAATAATATAATGTTATCTGAGTCTTTACATCCACAATATGAAAATCCACCTCTGAATCAATCAGGTCCGCTTTTACAGCAAAGTTCTGGATTACAATCACAAATAAGACCTCGTCAGCAAAGTCTACGACCTCTTGTCCAAGAAGGACCAAGTCAAGGATCCTCTGGACAAGAACCATTAGCATCAAGAGCTACAGCATCAACAGCTAGAGTTACAAGTGATCAAAGAAATGAAGACCAAGCAGAGGACGATACAGAAGTGAGATATAAATGTAGATGCTTAGAACGACTTTCAAGATGCGCAAGACGATTTAGACCCTTCATATTGTACCCCATGCCATTTCCGTGTAGATTTTTCGATGAATAGTGAAGTTGTTTTAAAATTAATATTTTTCTAATTTATAATATAAAATTCTTGATTAGTCTTAATATTTCATTGTCTTTTTTCTCTCAAATTCTAGAGATCGATTAAATATTTGTCTTTGTTTTTAATTATTTTATTTCTACAGCTTTTCCAGTCAAACAAGGTCTACAATATACTATAGACTTACTCACGCACGATGTTTTCCTTCACCGGAGGCAATGGTAGGCGATGAAAACTACCAATCATGAGTCAGATTGGTATACATACTTATGTAGCACGGGCAGGACGGGACAGCTACAGGCAGGCGTCCTACCACTCGGCCACCACTGCTTACGTACAATAGAGGCTCGCAAATATTTATGCTCACTGCTCACCCCTCTATTACAGCTTTAAAAAAAACTAGTGTCGATAAAAGCGATGACCTCTGGGGCTATGAGTATGTTAAAGCGTACAGAGGGAACATCGCATATCGCACATTATTTCCCTATCAGATTTTTTGGATGGATTGGTATAAAGTGACTCTAGCAGTCACCTAAGTTAGGTCACTTTATCTGACTTTCGTCTGAATAAATTATAGGCTGTTTGGATCTAGAAATAAAAAAATTTTTTATTTGATTTTAAATAATTTAAAATAAATTTTATTTATTTAATTACTAGTATTTTTTAAAAGGGATAGAATTTCCCATTGTAAAAAGCTGATGCAGATCGTCCGCACCGCGCACGGATTACTTACATCACCTATGCTAAATTAGGCTACTTTCGTACTGAATAGGCTGCTTTTTTATCTTAGATCCGAAAATTCCTTTTTGGTCTGAAAAATCTTGGTACCTATATTTGCCATGCAATTTCAGATGATAGGAACACTGTGCTTACTATTATTATATGTGGGTACCTTTGAACCGCGTACTTATAGTCGGGGCTTTGAATTTTCAGTTGTATGGAGGTGGTCACATTAAATCCTACGATGGTGATTTTTATAAACTACATAGATTATGATATTACAACTGTAAATTTAAGTGTAAAAAAAAAATCACCACCGCCGTTTTTTTTTAACGCTATTATAAGACACATATTGTTATAACTCTCAAAGAAAAAATACACTAACCAGGGTGGTATTTTGTTACATGTTTCCTTACGAATAATAAAAGCTTGATTTAAAAATCACCAATAAATAACAATCCGAAATGGATTTTTTAATGAGTTGTAATTTTTATACTTTAAAAACATCCTGTACAAAAACAAAAAATCCAGCAATGGTGACTTTTGTATATTATTCGTATACGATTGTAATGAACCATATCCCCAATTTTTATAAAATTTGACTACAACAGTTTTTTTTTATTAACTTTAATTTTTTTTTAATTCTACAGTCAGAGAAAATTGTATATTCGTACGTAATGTGAATTTATTCAATCTTAATTTTAAAAAACGACTCATGTTTATGAACCCGATTTCCTGTAATTAAATAAAAACCATATTGACATTTATAACGTTAAAAATACATTTTATGACTAGAAAGCCTTATTATAAACCGGCCAACTTTTATTTACAGGTAAATGAAGTCTTAATAATTAATTGTGAACAGTAATCTCTATTGTAAACTTTTTTGTTTACGAGCAATTCAGTATAGTTTATTTACCCCTCCCATTTCATATCGGATCATCAAAATTCTTTTTTTTTATATAAGGATGTCTAAAAACATCAAAATAATGTTAAGTATAAGAATCATGGTTGTAGGAATTTGTCGGTAAAAAAATTTAAATGCCCCGCCTATCACCTCACCTACCAAACTTTTACACCTACAAATTATGTAAGTAGGTATATGAATGCATTCAACAATGTCTAATGAATTACCTGCGTAAATAAACAATTCTGATAGATAACTTTATTACCTGTACGCGGATCTGAGAAAAAGGTCTTGACCAATGGATTTTTATCGTAATCCAAGTTTCAGGGGTAATCACAGAAGTAAATTTTTTTAAATATGTTAATATTATGTGTCTGTGGGGGTGTTATTATAATAGTGTATAGACACGTGGTTTATAGTAGGTACTTATTATTACTTTATTTTCTTGTACCACTTTTACTGTAAATAAACATTCATTCATTCATTAACTATATAGAAAAAAATACAATAAAAATACAAATCAATGATTCACAATTTAATCATGTTACACCATAAACGACAAATACAAAAACATAACGAACGACACATTATCTAAAAAACAATCCAGTTGGATGTGGACACGGCATGCCGCAGCACTTTGAACACAATCTGATGTTTTCACTTGACTGGCATGGCGTACCTGCTCTTTGCCTGCACACGTTCCTCTGCATACGATTTTTGCATTTGCAACATCTTGTTTCGTCGACGCATGGCTTGATAGGCATCCTGTATATCTTTCGTCTGGAATCTTGACAATTATTATAATCTGTTCTTCGCCTTTGGCATGGAGATGGACAAGGTTTAGGCTCATCGTCGAAAGAGCCAAGATTGATAATACGAGGGAAACATCTGCTTGGTCCTGCATCACTTTCCGTGTCATTAGGACTGCTAAGTTTGGAGAAACTAGGCGGAAAACACGGCACTCTCGGCCACACAGCTCGCCGCGGGGTTGAGCTACAAGGAATTTCTTGGGGTGCGCATGGCGGTGGAGTGCGGCACGGTGGCACTGGTTCGCAAGGCACTGTATTTACTGATCGATTTTCGCAACTACCAGATAAAGACGGAATAACAGTTCTTGGAACATTAATGCACGGTTTCGGAGTTGACAATTGAAGTGGTGATGGGCATGGAGATCGTAAATTGATACATGGTCTGGGCGTCGATGAGACCGGAGGACATGGAGATCTTTTTTGACAAGGAGGAATAACACACGGACTTGGCTGAATACTGACAGATTTTTGTAAAGGCCTCTGCAAAGATGGCACAGAAGCGTTTGAATTATCCATTTCAACGCAAGGCAACCTATACACGGGGCCCAATAATTTAGAATTTTCTGAATCCCAAAGGTACTCTTTAATAATAACCTGTGGGGATACTTCTTGTTGACACGGAGACGTCCTAGGTGATAGAGTTTGTCTAGGGCAAATATTTGAAACATTTGGACAAACATCAGTTTGGCTTGCAGTGTCTATTGGTGGGGGATTCACTGAAGCATCTTTGCAACTAAATACACGATGGATTCTACAAGTAGGTAACGATGTTCTTATTCTTATTCTTTCTAAATGTGCTCTGTCTTCAGCACTCAAAGTACTCTTTGGTAGTAATGATTTATGGGGACATATGTGTTCACTAGGCATCGTTTTATGTTTATATTTACGGTGACAAGGACAAAGTTGATCTTCAGAAGATTCAGCAACGCTTGAATCCGTCACATCAGAAATTTCAGGTATCAAATCAATAGACTGTCTAGTGGTCGAAGCACTTATTCTTCTCGATTGTTCTGTATCCTTAAGCTTATCTATTAACTTTTGAATCATGTGATCAATATCTGCTTCTTTTCCAGGCTTTATTGGTAGTTTCTTCAACAATTTTGATATTTCTTTATGCGCTTTTTCTTCATAGTCTATCTCTGGATTAACTTCCTTCTCTTTTTCTATTTCAAGCAGTTTTTTTGCTAATACTGAAGACATTTTATTTTTCTGTGCCTGTTGTGGACCTGATCCTTCAGCTAATGGAAGTTCTTTCATCCAGTCATTTATTTCATCTTTTATTCTTACGTGTCCTGCTTCAGATCTAATTATATCATCTTTAGGCGTCGGTATGCTTTTTAAAGCATTATACAAATCTTGATTAATTTTAATAGAATCTAAAGGAGCTTCAGGATGGCGCTTGAGGTAATCATTACAATACTTAGTGATTTCATCTGCGATTTTATTTTTGTATTTTGCCTTTTGCTCTTTATTATCTGTTACGAAATGTAAATCAACATACGCATCAGCTAAATTATCCACCAATACTTCAAATTCTTCACGAGCTTCAGAACTTAAGCTTATATCATAAGGCAGAGATTTTGATATAGTTTCCCGTAGCTGTTGCTTATAAGTTTGTCCTGCCAACTCGTCTTTGGTTTTTTCTTTAGCTTCTCTTATTTTTGTCACAAGATTTTCTTTTATGGATCGCAAATTATTTTCTATTTCTGGACTAGGAGGTAAATCACTTAATAAATCATCAACTTCCTCTTGTAACAAATGTTCATAAAGAAAATCATCGTTGAATATTTCTGGATTCATATTTAACTCACCAATTTTATTTACGAGTCTACTTGCAAGATTTTGTTTCATCGTATTAACTCTTTCTTTTTCTTCTGGTGTGTTTCCTTCAGATATAGGAAGATCATCACACCAAGTTGCAATATTGTCATATAAGGTATCTGCAGCATTTTTGGATACTGGTATCGGAGATAAATCCGCTGCTTTGTTCTTAATAGTTGTCAATAAATCATTAGCAAGTCTTTTTACATCATCAGATTTAAGATTCTGTATCGGTAACAGTTTTAGAAAATCAACAGTTTTGTCAATCAAATTATCTTTATAATTATCTACCGCAGTTACGTTTGTGTCTTTTAACGTATTCGAAATATCTGAAGCAAGAGTTTGGATTTTATCAGAAACACTTCTACGTGATTGTACTGGTAATTTTTCTGACCAATCTTGTACAGCAGATTCCACTAAATCTCTATTTATTGTAGGCCTGCCTGGTTTTGATAAGAAGGGGGTTCCCATGATCCTACTAAACAGTTCTTCAACTTTATTTGCAATGAATTTTTGGATCTTTTCGATTTATTTCTAGCAATTGGCAATGTTTCAAGAAGCCTTTTTATTTCATCTTTTATTATTTGATCATTTTGTTGAGTTGGGTCTTTCAGTAAAGATTTAGTTGATTTAAAAAAACTCATTTTTTGTTTCATCAATTTGCCTTGGATCAAAACTTAAAGAATCTATAGGAATAGAGTTCAACCAATCATTCATCGTTGAAACTAAATATTCCATTGGGTGAATAGATTTTCTTAAAGATATATTATCAAACAATTGCATATTATGCAAATAGTCAACAAGTTGGGCTGCAATTTTTTCAATGTAAGCTTTATCCGATTTGACCTCTATATCCATGGGAAACTTTTCGAGATGTTTTTTGATCACTTGTAAAATTTGAATATCTATATCTGTTTCATCTGTAGAAGAGAGTATTATGTTTTGCATATCTTTAATAAGATCTTGTATGATACTTTCTTGAGCACGTTTCTCTGTTGAAGTCCTTCGCTGGTATAGAGGCAAACTCTTTAACCAATCTGTAATACCAGTGGATAAATTTTCTTCTAAAAATTGACTAGTATCTTGCTGTATTTGACCTCCACTGATTGATTGACTGGTAGCATCAGCGATTTCTTTTATCAAAACCTTTAGCTATGAGCCTGTATTTTAGATCGTCACTCAAATTTTTAATATTTGCTTCGTCTGTATTCTTGGCAATACCTGTTAACCACTCAGTAATGTCGTTATCTATGTTTTGTCCTAATTTATTAAGTATTACATTTGCTAACTCTTTAACTATGTTTTGTTTATTATTATTGTCAAGATATTCTTTTCTGATGTCGGCAGATGTATCGCTGACCCACTTTTGAAAATTTCATCTAAGAATTCATTCATACGCTCTTCATCGCTTAGTGAAATTTGCGTTGGTGATGTAATTTCTTTGACCTCGCGTAATAAAGATGCCGTTTCATTCATAATTGTCCCTAAGTCATTTGCTTCTACTGATTTTCCCAATGCTCTAAATACTTGATATTTCAAAAATTCCAATTTTTCTTCTTCACGTTGTTTAATATCAGGATGGCTTCGCAAATATTTTTGCCTGTCAGCTATATCATTAGCTAAATCACTAGTTATATTGCGAATAAGACTTTTATCCCTAATATCTATAGGTAAACCAAGAATCCAATTCTGAATAGTATTTTCCAAGGTGGATATAAAATTATCGTCAATTTTAGAGCTTGTCATTTTTGGAGTAAACGAGAAACTTTGCTCTGGTGTAGATTTATTAGCTAAATCTCGTAATTGTCTTGCAAGTAAGGGTCCATATTGATCAGAAACAGATAAACTATTTAGAAAACTTTCAACTTCTTTATTAAGTATGTTGACCTTATCTTCCACTGTTTTATTTGGATCCGAAAGTACATCGCCTAATCTTTCAGCAAGTTTTTGTGCAGCCCCTACCACTTTTTGTTTAAAATTAGGATCCATATCACCTGTCATGTCATCAATAAATTCTGTAATATCACTTATAGCATTAGTTTCAAATTGTTCTCTCTCAGCATTTGTTAGCTCAGAAGGCAGTATTGCATCTGTATCATTTGATAAATCTATAGCCTTTAAAGTCAGTAATGTAGTAAGGTCGTTAACATCATTATTGGAAAGATTCGTAGACTTTAGTATACCTTTAATTGTTTTCCTTGTGGATTTGGTGTCCAAACCATTGGAAACTTGTTCTTTCAGTAAGTTAATCATTTTTTCAATTTCTTTGGCATTATTGATGTCAAAAACATCAAGGGTATTTTTAACTTCTTTTTGAATATCGTCAGATGTTCGTGGCTCGGATTTAATTGACGCATATCGACGTTCTTTAACGATTGACTGTCGAGGTTCATTCAATTGTTTTTTCGCGCTAAAAGAGTCTGATAACTTTTTCTGCTGCTACTGGTGCCTTAACTTTAGCAATTTTTGTTGCAAGTTGGTATATCAGATCGTCTTTTGCTCCAACGTTGAAATGTAAACCTTTCTTTTCTGACTCAGTAAGTAACCAGTTTGCAATCTCATCTTGAATTGCGTCTACATCTTCCACGCCTCTAGATTGGAGTTCATGTAACCTTCTGGCAAGATTTTCTGCCATAAGATTCTTTTGTTCTCTACTTTCAAATAATTCTGGTATATTTTCTAACCAACTATTTATTTCTTTAGAACACTCGTTCTTATATTCCTCATCAGATCTAATCTTTTGTGTGTCTTGTAAAAATCCTGAACTAGATCGTTTTTTCTTTTTTTAGGAGTATTTAATATAGTATGAGTTAAATCATTCGCCAAATTTTCTTTCGTTCTGTAATCTATACGAATACCTTTTTTCTCTACCTCTCTATCCATCCAACTAATAATTTCATTTTTGCAAATCATCATCGTACAATGCATTTTTAGATTTAAGTAATTGTATGATATTTGCAAGACTTTCAATCATTTTATTTTTTTCTGATCGACTATTTCCTGATAACTCTGGTATATTTTCTAACCAGTCTGAAATTTCTTCAGTGAATAAATCTTTGCCTGATTCTACTTGTGCCTCTTCTCTAGATATTGGTTCATCTGTCAAATTTTCTATTAATTTTGCAGCTAGAAGGCTTTTAGTCTTTTGATCTATATGGCTACCCTCTTGTTCCAAAATAGCTTGCATCCAGTTTTGAATTTCTTTATTCATACTTTTGTCGTTTAATCCGGTTGATTGCATTGCATGTAATTTATTTACTAATTTTTGTACCAATTTTTTATTATCTTTGTCTTTTATATCGGCTACTGAAGAAAGTTCTGGTATATCTTTCAACCAGTCTATAATTTTATTTTCAAATTTGTTTTTAGTATCACGTCCTACTGGCTTTGATCTAATTTCACTGGCAGGTATTTTCTTAATCATATTTGTTAATTTACTAGCAAGTTTATCGGTATATTGTTCTTTATTTCCATTAGTTTGTATGGGCAGTTCATCAAGAATATTAATGATTTCATGTTTCAATGCATCTTGATATTCAATGTCATCCTCTGGTCTGTCAATAACAATAGATTTTAACTTTTCGGAAAATGTATCAGCAATTAGCCTTTTATCAACTACATTTCCTTGACTGTCTCTTTTTTAAATTTTATATCTCCAATCCACTGTGCAATTTTTTTATCAAATAAATCACTTTTGGGCGTAATTTCACTTGTTGGTATTTTTTTAATCGTGTTTGTTAAATTGCTAGCTTGTTTATCTATAAATTGTTCTCTATTTCCAGTACTTACTATGGGTAATTCATCCAGGATATCAACAATTTCTTGTTTCAAAGCCTCGTGATATTCTTCGTCATCATCTGGTCTATCAATAGCTATAGATTTTAATCTTTCAGAAAATGTATCTGCAATTTGTTTTTTATCAACTACATTTCCTTGACTGTCTCTTTTCTTAAATTTTATGTTCCCAATCCACTGTGACACTTTTTGATCAAATTCATCATCATTTTCGTGCTTGATTTCCCTGGTTGGTACTTTTTCAATCAAATTTGTTAGTTTACTTGCGAGTTTATCAACAAACTGTTCTTTGTTTCCAACTATTTCAATCGGCACTTCATCAAAAATATCGACAATTTCATTTTTCAATAATTCGTGATATTCTTCATCATCTTCAGGTCTGTTTATTGCTAAAGATTTTAACCTATCAGAAAATATATGTGCAATTTTATGTTTATCTACTATATTCCCTTGACTATCATTTTTCTTAAAATTTATACCAGTGATCCATTGAGATATAATTTCATCAATTTTATCAATATTGTGTCGTATTTTACTTGCAGGTATTTTTTCAATCGTGTTTGTTAATTTATTAGCCAATTTTTCCATAAGTTTATCTTTACTTCCAATAACTTCAATGGGTAAATCTTCAAGTATATCAATTATTTCATTTTTCAATACCTCGTGATATTCATCATCGTCTTCTGGTCTATTAAGAGCTAAAGATTTTAACCTTTCTGCAACAGTATTAGCAATTTCCTGTTCGTCGACAACTTGTCCAAGGCTATTTCTTTTCTTAAACTTTTATTTCTTTAATCCATTCCAAAAGTCTATTATCAAAATCGTCACCTTGGAGAGAAGTGGAGGGCTTTATTTCACTTACAGGTATTTTCGTAATAAGATTTGTCAATTTTTCAGCTAAATTGTCTAAAAATTGTTCTTTTTTCCAACGGTTTCTACTGGCAATTCCTTAAGGATATCTACTATTTCATTTTTTAATACCTCATGAAAATCATCATCATTTAGTCTTTCTATAGTTAAAGGTCTTAATCGGTCTGAAATCATATTAGAAATCATATCTTTATCAACCACTTCTCCTAAACTATCTTCACTTCTAAATCGAATAGCATCAACCCATTTACTAATTTCCTCGTCAAGTTTGTCGACACCTTCAAATACTTTTTTTAATTTATTCATTAAATTATCAGTAATTAGCTTTTGAAATCATCTTTATCAGATTTTGAACTTGGGAGCCACATGGGTAGTTTTTGGAGACACTGTTCGATCTCTTTTCTAGCTTTTTCTTCAATATCTTCCTCGTCTTTTAGAGCGACTATAGCATTGGCTAGCTGTTCGACCATGTCAATTCTCCTTTGTTTATCTTTTGCACTCATGTTTGCATAAGCTGGTATGTCTAGTAGCCATTTAGCAATTTTTTCTGACACTTGGCGGCCAAATTCTTCTTTTGAGTCGCCAGGCATTGTCTGTCCTGGTTTGCAGTAGCAGGATGGAAGTCGTGGACCTAAAAATGGACACGAAGGTAGACAGGCCTGCAAACAACGTTTAATTATTAATAATCCGAAACTGTACATGCGCACTTGTTTCTGATGAAAAACATTATTCGCCCGACTTGGCAGTAGAACCGGCTTGAATACCATGATGGCAAATAGCATGACGCTGTAGTGCCATGATGCTCAGATGTTTCACACCTGCTGGACGCCTCGGGATGGTCAACTTATTTCTTCGTCTCGCAATACAGCAAATGTTTTTTCTATTTGTTTTACTATTGACATACATTACATTACATTTTTTTATTTTTCGACAGTACCTGATGAAATATATATTTGTTTATTTAAATACAACGGCACTTAGTTCGTATCCAATTACAGTATTTAAGTAATATAAATTATACCTTTTTATCACTTGCAAGTCGACTCACATTCGCCATTCTCACAAAACAGTAAACAATTCATCTTCCTCTCTTTAGTCGTATTTCCTCATGACTGAGGGTCGTGGTCATTATATGGAATGAAACACACACAACGACTCTCATGGCAATTTTAATGGAGTGGTTTGCCATTGCCTGCTCCATTTCACACACTAGCTGATAATCATCAACCAGAATGCAGGTTTCCTCACGATGTTTTCCTTCACCGGAAGCAAGTGGTGGTCGATGAAAACTAACATGAGTCAGATTGGTATACAAACTCATGTAGCCCGGGCTGGATTCGAACCTTAGATTTTGCATCTACAGGCGGGCGCCCTACCACTCGGCCACCACCGCTTCGTCTTTCATACATCCGCAAATACATCACATTCAGCATTCAAGCTCCTGGTTCAGATATTCGTTAAGATCTGCTAACATGCGGCAGAGAGGAGACTCAAGCTGATTTCAGACTACGCTATAATCCTGATCCTAACTAATATTATAAATGCGAAAGTGAGTTTGTTTGTTTGTTTGTTGGTACAAACAAACCAACACGTTGTTACCTCTTCACGCTTCATCTACTGAACCAATCTTCCTGAGATTCGCATACACATAGCTGGAAGTACGGAGAAGGACATAGGGACCTTTCATCCCGGGAAAAAGCATAGTTCCCGTGGGAAATTCACGCGGGCGAAGCCGCGGGCAAAAGCTAGTAGTCGCCAAACCTAATAGTCGGACAGACCAGCCTGTTTGGCCGGACATTTGGGTAGAAAGGCCGGACACCCTACATTATTGAGGATTTTGTCTCAGTAATAATAGATATGGCACTTCTATTCGGCTTGCATGAGCGACCGACAGTCGACTCTCGTCGCCTGCGCTCGGCCACGCACGGCGCTCGCTCGTTTGCGTAATGTAAAAAGCCGGACAGGCCGGACACCGTTTATTTTGGCCGGACACGCAATCAAAAAACCTACCTATGTCCGGCTTTATCCGGACGCCTGGCAACCCTACTTGCGATAATATCGCGTAATATGAACGCCAAGCTATATAGTATAGCATTGGGTCCTTTTTTGCTAAACTATATAGCACAATAGTATAGCGTAGTCTAAAATGAGCTTTAGAATGGGTTGTGAACTGATCTGTAATGTTCTATCACATGGTATTTGTCTTATAATTTTTCTGTACTTCACGAAGGTATTTTCAATATATATACATATAAGGTTGCGATATTAATGTTAAATTCATAAATCCATAAGTATAATGCAGCACTTAGATGTCTACGCGTTATGGAACATCATTTTGGGTATACGTACCACTTGTCTCGTTTTTTTAATTGCTACGTACTGATTTACTAGTGAATTCGTTATTGGCCTTACTTAAAATGTAATTTTTAGTATATAAGTTAACTCTGAAACGCTGTGAATTCAGAAATGAAGAAATCTAAATCAAAAAATCATAAATATAAACTTACTTGAAGCGAAACATCGTCCATAACAGGTGTACTGGCTTCCGGTATAGACGCTGGCGCGAAAATAGAAATACATAAATATATCACACTACATACATAATCAATCACACTAAAGGTAGACTTCGGAGCAATGCGGCCTGCGGCCTGCGGCCTGCGTCATGCGTCACTCACGGCCCATGCGGCTGTACTTTATATTACAGAAGTGTATGAAACCCTTTCCGAGCGATGCGCGTACCGTCGCATGCGGCCGTGACGCATCGCTCGGAAAGGGTTTCATACACTTCTATAATATAAAGTACAGCCGCATGGCCGCATGGGCCGTGAGTGACGCATGACGCAGGCCGCCTACCTACATTAAAAGAGGAAGTGTTGATAGTTAGGAGATAGTTAGATAGTAGAGTAGTATAGTAGATAGATAGGAGGAAGTTTGTAGAGGATAATCTTCGGAACTACTGAACCGATTTCAAAAATTCTTTCACCAATAGAAAGCTACATTATGCCTGAGTGACATAGCCTACAATTTATGTATGTACCTCCCGAGCGAAGCCGGGGCGCTAGTCCTAACTAATATTATAAATGCGAAAGTGAGTTTGTTTATTTATTTGTTTGTTACCTTGCTGAAATTTCGCATACACATAGTTAGAAGTACTGAGAAGGACATATGGTAACTTTCATCCCGGGAAAAAGCACCGTTCCCGTGGGAAATTCACGCGGGCGAAGCCGCAGGCAAAACCTAGTCTTTAATAAATATATACTAATCGTACTTCATACTACAAGTATTATAAAGAGGAAAGATTTGTACCTATGTTTGTAATGAATGAAACACAAAGTCAAACACTACTAGACATATTTTTTAAAAATCCTACACTATTTGAATGCTATTTATTTATATATTAAGTAACATAGGCGTATGTAAATATCCACCCGTTCTAAACGCGGACGGGATGAGAATTTTTTTTGCCAAGGCTTCGCCCGGTTGAATTTCCAGCGAGAACAGTGCTTTTTCCCGGGATGAAAGGACCATAGGTCCTTCTCAGTACTTCTAACTATATTTATCTATAGGAAATTTCACGAAGATTGGTCCAGTAGATAAAGCGTGAAGAAGTAACAAACAAATAAACAAACTCACTTTCGCATTTATAATATTAGTTAGGAAGTTAGGATTTAGGAAAAGAGAAATGAATCATAATAATATATTCCGAACCTTATAAATGGTAGAGTAAGGTTCATTTTTAAATCCTTTGGAAATGAGAAATGAATCATTATAATAAAGATATGTATGATAAAAATACGAATTATTACGAATTTTATCCGAAATAGAGGAGCTGGTGAAAGAGCCGAACATACTGGGCGTTATAAAATCACAGCGACTGCGCTGGCTTGGTCATCTCGAGAGAATGGAGGAGGATCGTGGCGTCAAATCAGCCTACCTGGGGAAAGTGTCAAGAAGGCGTCCAGTCGGGCGCCCTAGATATCGCTGGAGAGACACTGTGGAGGCTGATCTGCGTAAGCAGGGAGCGGATAACTGGCGAGCCACCGCCATGAATAGAAGTCTATGGCGCTCTCTCGTTTCGGAGGCCAAGATCCACTTTGAGGCCACTAAGCCAGCGGAGTAGCAGTATGAATATTACCGGAATATTAAAAATCTACATTGCGGCAAGGATCTTTTGGCGCGTGGTAATAAACGAACTAATATCTATTATTTAAAACATGTGGCACCCAGACTCAAAATCTTTTTTTTTTATTGAATCTTGGCCTTTAAAGAAGGCTCTTTTTCACGTCAAAAACTAATTATATGATCATAGTATATTATGTCTCAAAGCTACAAACTACTAGCATTTCGGAACGACCAACGCTGGGAAGAAAATGTCGAAAGAAACTCATGAAACAGTCTTGGTCGCCTGACATGCCAGAGGGACTATTTATCTATCTATCTATCTATCTATCTATATATATAAAAGAACAAGGGTGTTTGATAAATCAACGCCCAGCCTAAACCATAAAAGCTATAAACTTGAAATTTGGACCGAAGTTTTATGTTAATACGTAGTGCTCAGATAAGAAAGGATTTTTCAAAATTAGACCCCTAAGGGGGTTAAAATTGAGGGCAAAGTTTGTATGAAAAAAAATTAAAATCTTCACTGATTTACTTGAAACTTGGCAAGAATGCTTCTCAACAAAAATAACCAATGGCGTGTTTCAGCGTTTTTTGAAATTCAAACTCTAAAGGGGTAAAAAAGGGGAGGTAAACTAATTTATCATCACAAAACCGAAACTATAAAAGCTATAAACGTGAAATTTGGTTAGTGTCTTCATTATACAATATACTGCCCACATAAGAAAGGGTTGTTCACAATTTCAACCCTACAGTCCAAAAAAAGGGGTGAATTTGCGTACCTTTAGACAAATCCCATTTGAAATTTCGCCAGTCACAAGCAATGCATGTTGGCCTATTGGTAGAGGCCGCGGATTATTTTTTTAAGTACAGGGTTCGAATCCTGCCAGATGTGACTTTTTTTCCAATTTTTTTTGCGTTTTGTATTAGTTTTTTTTAAATATTTTAGTAAAGAAATATTTCAAAAAGTAGCTGGAAGTAGCTGGATCGAATACTGCCACTAACAATAATTTTCTGTTTTCGTTTTTTATTTGTTTTCTAGAATTAATTTCTTACTTTTTTTTTAATTTTGAAAAGAAACGAATAAATTCATTTGCAAATTTATTTTCGGTCATCTACTAATTGTGCCAAGCAAAATAATATCCAATAGATGGCGTTGATAAAATGAGAAATGTAAGCTGAAATTATTTCTCAATATTTTCAATAGATGGCGCTGCGCAATTTTGGTGATTTCTACTTCGCGCTTAGGGGTCGTGGGATAATAATAAAACAGTAAAGATATTTTGTCTGTACAGTACATTTAGTATTTTTGACTGAAATGGATAGAGGGACACTTAAAAAGAATAACAGAAAGCAAAAACATTTTTTTGGAATTTTTTGTCTGTCTGTCTGTCTGTCCATCTGTATATGTATGTACGCGTTTCACGCAATATCTGCTGGACGGATTTGATAGAACTTTTTTTGTTGTATAGCTATTAAGCCTGGGCAACATATAGGCTATAAGTGATTTTGAAAACTGGAACACCTGATGAAGTACCTTAACAGAACAGCTAAACTATAAGAAATATGGAAATGGTACCTTTGGAAAAGTTTATCAATCTGACGAGCATTTTCTGTTGACGTATAAAAATCGAAGATCAGGATCATCTGATGAAGAATTCCAAGGGACCAGCTACACTATTACATATGTATATGGAAATGGCGTCTTAGCAAAAGTCGTTTAACCTGATGAGCATTTTCTGCTGACGTATAAAAATTTAAGTTTATGCAACATATGATGAAGAACTCCAAGAGACCAGCTACTCTATAAAAAATGGAAATGGGGCCTTAGCAAAAGTCGTTCAACCTGATGAGCATTTTCTACTGACGTATAAATAGACAGGACACGGGATAGGATAAAGAGGGACTCTGGGTGGTAATGGTGGTACACGGGAAATTGTAGATAACGAGCAGACGAAGATCGTTTATTGAATGAAATATCACTTTTGATTCATTTTAACACCGCGACTGTACTACGAGTACCTAATATATTCCCGCGGGACACGGGATAACCAAATAGCTGAAATTTTGAGTACTGGAGTTTAGGTTACTACAGTTTGGAACACAAAAAGATTTTTCATCTAAGGAAACTCACGCGGGCGAAGCCGCGGGCAGCAGCTAGTTATCTATAAACCACGTCATAACATCTACCTACATGCCGTGATAGACTCTAATGAGCCACTTGTGCTCCAACGATCGATCTACGATCAACCCATTGCTGGCCCCAGTGGAACGGCTGACCCTTGTGGGATAGTTGGTCCCAGTGTAACGGCTGGTTCTAGTGGTATCCCACCACCTACCGCTGGTTCTTCATCGGAGGATGAGGAGATTGGAGAGCCCACAATTTCTGGTGGCTCTACTGGAAGACTGAGGAACCCCTCCTCGGAAGAGTTAAAGTGGACGTAGTTATGCAAACCAGATCCAACACCAAAATATAGAATGTTGGGAAATTGACTTTTTACTTTGGGACCTAATATTTAAATATAAGGAAGGTTTATTGAATAAGCTAATAAGAAATATCATAGATAATACTTAAAAGTACACGGTCAAAATTCTATTACAGCGATTGAACAGTAAAATGTCTGAATTTTCATGAAAAACATTGAATGGATCCTGTGTGCAGTAAGTTAGTTTGCAGTTTTTTCTTAATTGCCTATATACCATGTACTGTGAAACAATTGATTTTGTTTTATACATTGATGCAATGCTATGATATTAAGACAATATAATAAAGAGGCATCGGCGAATTACAAATGGCTTTATTTTTAATCAAAAATTTAACAAATGTTTCAAAATGCTTTGTTAAAAGAATAATATCTAAAAGCTTTTGTAGACATTCTCGAAGAATGTCTAAAAAGCTTTCTTCTGGTTCATCTAATTCAATCTCGAAGTCCGGCACTCCCGAAAAACCGTCGACATCATCAACAATCCTGTCATCTCCAGTAAAATTCTTATAAACATTGTGTACATCTGTACATCGTTTGGAATAATATGTAAAATACTTCTTATGTCTTTCAGTTTTACACTGAGTATGGGCTTTTCATTAGATTTATCGACTGCTATTTTCCTATTTGTAATAATGTTTTCTAATTTTGAACAAGAAAGAAAATCTTCTTTAGTCATTCTTGTCACATGCATGGGTTTATTCTTCTTGCAATTTTTTCATTATTTCTATGTAATCTGTAGTGTATAAAGTCTCTGCTGTAATTTTAAAGCACATTCTATCTTCCCAAAGTCAGTGTCATTAGGCAAAAAGCTATGCCCTGATTCTGAGATCTTACTGAGAAGCTTAAGCCTGATGTTAGACACCTAATACTTTGTAGTGATTTGGCTGGTAGGCAGAATGGTAATATAAATGCTATGCGATCATCCGACTTTGCAACAGATAAGTATTAGATTTTTAGAATCAGGGCATAGCTTTTAACCTAATGACACTGACTTTGGGAGGATAGAATATACTTTAAAATTACAACAGAGACTTTATACACTACAAGATTACATAGAAATAATAAAAAATTGCAAGAAGAATAAACCCATGCATGTGACAAAATTGACTAAAGAAGATTTTCTTTCATGTTACAAATTAGAAAACATTATTACAAATAAGAAAATAGCAGTCTATAAATCGAAAATTTCATGGCTTAAAACTAAGGAACTAGTTCTTAAAAAGGAATTTATATGAGAACAAAAGAAGCAGATTTTAAGGAGCTCAACATACAGAAAGAATACCCGTGGTAGACAACCAATTATGTCCAAGAACCGAATGGATTCACTTTGGCCTAATGGAAAGCCCATCCCAGTGTAAAACTGGAAGACATAAGAAGTCTTTTACATGTTATTCCAAACGATGTACACAATTTCTATAAGAATTTGACTAGAGATGACAGGATTGTTGATGATGTCGACGGTTTTTCGGGAGCGCCGGACTTCGAGTTTGAATTAGATGAACCCGAAGAATAATATCTGAAAGCTTTTGCAGTCATTCTCGGAGAATGTCTAAAAAGCTTTCAGATATTATTCTTTAATATTATTCTTTTAACAAAGCATTTTGAAACTTTGGTTAAATTTATGATTAAAAATAAAGCCATTTGTAATTCGTCGATGCCTCTTCATTATATTGTCTTAATATCAAAGCATTGCATCAATGTATAAAACAAAATCAATTGTTTCACAGTACATGGTATATAGGCAATTAAGAAAAAACTGCAAACTAACTTAATGCAAACAGGATCCATTCAATGTTTTCCATGAAAATTCAGACATTTTACTGTTTAATCGCTGTAATAGAATTTTGACCGTGTACTTTTAAGTATTATCTATGATATTACTTATTAGCGTATTTAATAAACTTTCCTTATATTTAAATATTAAGTCCCAAAGTAAAACATCAATTTCCCAACATTCTATATTTTTGTGTTGGATCTGGTTTGCATAACAACGTCAAACGTTACATAGACGAGATCCAAACCGCATGTTTCGTAAGAACTGTATTCATTCAAAACGAAACAAAGAACCATGTGTAATGGATCTTATTCAAAATATGCAATTGTGAGTATATTTATTATGCAAATAAGATCCAATCGGCATGATCCTCATAAAATCACAATTTCATAATTAAATATAGAACCAAGTGACATGGATTTAGTTTTATGTTTATTTCCTGAAAATCACGCTGCTTGAATCTTTTCTTACGTTCCAAATATGTTGTTTTAAGATGGTATCTTTGAAAATAATACATTTTTTAGACCAATGAAACACTGGAGACACTGGTCTTTTTTTCCATAGACGTAAGGCCTATTTTTGAATAATTTTGTGTACAGAACTCAATTTTGGCCAAGGTGTGGGTTGGATCTGGTTTGCATAACTACGTCCAAGTAAGTTTATAATAAAAACTATTACTTTATAGTCAACTTAAATAGGATAGATGAGAGAAGTGGTCCCAGATCAGAGAACCAATTTTATTCACATGAAAGTTATAGGCAAATCCGACTTGGCCAACCCCGACTTCACGTAGTCTTGTTTGCCCTATACTCGTAGTGTTTTTTTATAGCCGGAGGCGCGGAGGGAGTGCAGCCCCCGCCCGCTGTAAGAAAACGCAGGCACCATGCGAGCCGTAGCGGCTGAGGCTGGTCGCCGAAGGCGACCAACAAGCCGAAGCTGCGAAGGCGAGCATGAGTGCCTGTGTTTTCTTACGCAATGGCGGAGGGGCTGCACTTCCCGCAGCGCCGGAGATGTCACGTTTCGAAATATCTGTAGAGAAAATTTGGCATGAAATAATATAATGGTAATACTTAGGCTTACTAGTTTATAGTTAGGTTTATTTACATTGTTATTTATTAGTTTTGTATTTGTTTTAGATCTATGTGGAACTGGAAGAAGATTTTCTCCAAGCTGGGAACACATGAACAATGCATCCAGTTTGCTGAGGAGAAGGGACTTGTGTTAAAAGAAAAACAATGCGGTTATCACCGAAGAAAATGGCTTTTACACCTGAAGTGGGGCAATTGGGAAAATTCAGATGCCGCAAAAAGCAACTGCAGTGGCTAAAAGTTTTAGCCGTGCCACTGGGACGTGGTTTGAAAATGCACGGCTGCCCCTCACATTAATTTTTCAAATCATGTATGCATTTTGTGAGGGGCTCACATACAACCAAGCAAGAAAAGAGTTGGCTGATGAGGATGGAACTGTACTATCAGTAAGAACTGTATCTGATTGGTACAATTATTGTCGAGAGACAATTGCTGTGTATGAGCTCGAAAACCAAAAGGCCCAAACAAAAATAGGGGGCCCTAATAAAATTGTACAAATAGATGAATCTAAATTTGGAAGAAGAAAGTACAATCGAGGGAGACATATTGGAAGGCCACTGGGTTATCGGAATGATAGAAGACGGAAATGACGATTTGCGGCTGGAAGTGTGTCCTGACAATGAACGTTCTGCAGAAGTATTGGTGCCACTTATAAAAAAACATGTTCAGGAAGGCTCCATTATGTACATACAGATTTTTGGAAAGCCTATCTGAATTCCTTCCTGAGCATGGATATATTCACAAGAGGGTGAATCATATAGCGACCCAATAAATAAATTTGTGGCACCAGCAGATGGGACACACACCCAGCGTATTGAAAGTCAGTGGCGTGGGCTCAAGCAAAAATTCAGACAGCAGCATCATAAACATAGTTTTACGGATTGGTTGTGTGAATACTCTATGGCGAAGAAAAATAAGGATCCATAACTTGGATCCTTACGAAGAGTTATTAAAGGCTATTAAATATGTTTATAAAGTAGAATAAAATTTATTTTGTGTACATTTTTGGTTTTATTTTTGAAGTTTAAGCTTAAAAATGACTTACCTAACCTAACCTAACCTCAAAACTTTAATCATTAATATCTCAGTAATTATTAGGTTCCGAGGGGGGAGGGTGGTATTGGGGGGTAGCCCTCCCCCCCTCCTCCCCCCTTTCAACCCTTAATTCAACGGTCCATAATGGAAACTTTTACCCCTTTGAGTCATACATATACATATATAGATGAAATAATTCATTTTTGACGTAAAACAGAGCCTTCTTTGAAGGCCAAGTTTAAATAAAGAATTTTTGATTTTGATTTATTATTTAAAACATAGGTGGCGCCCTGACTCACGTGACAAACGATCCTTGTTCCACTAAAAATCTATGCAACTTAGCACCTATCGGCAAATGATCTAAGACCACAGATAACCCCCAATAGATTCCGCTAGTATGGGCGTTCGCGGTCACCGCACTTATAGCTTTTGCACAGATAAATGAAATTGCTTCATTAGTTGCGACCAGAACTCAGAGCTGCGAGGTTGTTTCGTGAAAATTTCCGAGAAAATCTATTAGGTTCGTTAAGTGTGTAAAAATGAGTACATGTTGCATAAAATGGTGCGGAAAATCTCCAAAAGAATGGTACCTATAACTTTTCACAGATTAATTAATTTACTATAATTACGTGCAGAGTTCACTTTATACTGGTCGAACTATGTGAAACAGTGCGAAACTGTAGGCAAGTACCAAAATGGGGTGACGTTGATGTCTTTTGCAAGCATCTCTTTCTTTTCCAAGTATCAAGTATAAGTTTGTCCTTTTTTCGCTAACGTCAGCTACGGCTCCCGACCCCCGCATACTATTTCTAAAATTGGTGACTTTCGACGCGAACAAGCATTGCATGATACTCAATCTATTGGGGGTTATCTGTGTCTAAGAACCTATTAAATTATTACCTTGAGCCTGTACATAACTCTGAAAAGAAATGAACGAAGTTGTTACTGGAATTTAAACATAGATATATAGAAAAAAGGATTGTTTCCAAAGTACTCCAATCTTTTACTTCTAAAAAGATAAGAATCTCATACATGTATTCCCAAGTTACTTCCACCTAAGAAATTATTAATATTTAAAAATACTTATTATTTTGTTCCCCATTCTGTCTCCATAGGTAACTTGAATTATTCTCACGTAATTCACCGATTACCAGGATATCAATTCTCAACTCAAACTACTAGCATCTAAATATGTAATTAAAAAATACTAAGCTGCCGCGCCCCGGAGCTTCTGCTCCCGTGGAATTTCCGATAAAAGGTAAAATTTATGTGCTATTTCCGTTATTATTCTACCCGTATACCAAATTTCATCGAAATCCGTCCAGTAGATTTTGCGTGATTGAGTAACAAACATCCTCACAAGCTCACATACAAACTTTCGCATTTATAATATTAGTAGGATTTTCATTATGTGTACACACCTTTACTACTACACCTTTTGTTTAAATAATTGCTTTTTAATATTAAAATCGGGTGGAGTATTTTGTTATAATGGAGTAGAATGAAACGTAATTTAAAATATTGCTTTTTTCGTTGAGTTGTTAGGGAACATTTTTTGGAGTATTTTGGGAATAACGCGAAAAAAAAAAAATTCTTTTAACTTTATGTATTTAATCTATCCACAGATAATAGGGTAGGTAACTACTAATTTTACACCCGTATTCACAAACACTACCTGCGATACGAAGTGAGGCATTTTTCAGTGCGTAACCGATGGCAAGCCTTCCTATGAATACGTATTCACAAACGTTACTTGGAAGGTTCATAGTGCCTGTCAGCTCACAGGGACTCGAAAACTTATTCATAAACGATACTTGAGGGACAAACGTCACTGCTCGTCCAATAGAAAGGCTTGCCATCGGTAACGAACTGAAAAATGCCTCACTTTGCATGTTGACTTACGCAAATATTGTTTGTTACGGGTGTTATTGGCTTGGCCCGCGAATTTCACTCATTTTCCTCCTTGGGGTTGGAACTTAGTATTTTGGCCCGTGGGTTGGAATTTTCAAAATTACTTTCTTTCTAACCCATAACCATTGTATTTCAACTTTCTACGTTCAGCGGTTTCGGTTCTACGTCGATAATAAAGCCGGCCGCACTTATAAGTTTATTTCCGTACGGAAATTTCAGATTTGGGGACCCGAATGCACGCTTTTTATACGAAACTAGACTGTGCCCGCGACTTCGTACGGAATCAAACATTTGTATAAAAAGCGTGAATTCGAGTCCCCGGATCTGGAGCCCTATTTTTGAAAGTGTGAAATACCGCCAAAAACGAATAGACTATTATGTCGCTCTCGTCCTATTATGTCACTAAAAACATAAAAGCCGTATTTCTGAAATCACTCGTTTAACAATGTTGCCAGTGATATGAAAATTATGCGAGGAAACAATTTCTGCTCCATTCTACGCAACGAAAATCGAATCGATAACGAATCGTTAAAAAAATGTATGTAAATTTTTAATCAAAGAGAACGTAAGTGTTAAACGAAACGCAAATATGAAAATTCTAATAGACTTCATCTATATCCGTATCCGGTTGTCTATGTCATTCAAGATTTTGACGTAAAAATCGTTCGACTACCAAATCATACGAAAACGAGTGGTCTAGACCACTCGTTGCGAATTATTCGACAAAGACAATTCAAAAATACAGAATAATTGATATCGAATGAAAAATCATTCGGCTCACGCTTTTTGGTGAGTCACACTTTCAAAAATAGGGCCCCTGAAATAGTTCACATGTGTGTTAGAATTTATAATGAAATACACAATGATATAAAAGATATAAGAGAAAAAATAGGTATTTAAAAAGAAATTAAAAGAAATATTATTATTTTAGATTAAATTAAAGAATTGTATTGATTAGAAGATATTCACATAATTGCATGCCATTTTAGTGATAAAACATGTATAGCCTGACCAGGAATATAAAAACCCTCGCCATGTTGTGGAAAAGCAATAGAACTAATTTATACTGGCAACTAATTTAAAAACCTATCTGTCATTTCTCCTGTCAAAGTTTGACTTTCGATCAAGGGCGGATCCAGTATTTTTATTTCTATGGGAAGGGCACTGTTTTCCGTTCTCGAGAATATTTCCGAGAAAATTTTAAGGAAGTTTCAGCTTGTTCTTTAAAAATATCGAGAACGGAACATCACTAATGGTGGCGGATTATTTTTTTGGAAATAAACTTGTAAGAAACCATCACTACTAAATCCTGGTATTTTAACACTCGAATCTTGATTTGGTATGTACTGTTATGAAACCTGCTTCCACAGTACAAATGTTCCACATTAAAAATACACAAAATAGCAGTCGGGGATGTGGGGGGAGGGGGGGCACTTGCCCCCATGCTCCCACCCCCTAGATCCGCTACTTCTTTCAATAATTTAGGGTTTTTATATTACTGGTCAGGCATTACTACCTTTTTAATGGTAAAACCTCGTTTGCTATGTTTTTATGCTAATTAAGAATTATTTATTTCCCTACCTGTTTAGAAGTCCCCGAGGCCCTTCGCAGGCATTTCTTCCTGTGCGCCAGATAGCGGTGTTGCATTTGAGTGCACAACTGCAAACATACAGACACACATACATAATTTGTGCGTTTGACCTCAATCTCAATCCAGTCTCGGGCACAGAATTAATATAAATACGTACAGAAAGGAAACTCCCTGCCCTTCCCGCAATATGGCACCCCCCCCGCATCTCCCGCACTTCTCCCCCGTTCTTGTGTGGTTGTGGGACGTTCGACTATTTAGCAAGTTTAACCCGAGACACAGGGCGGGCGCGTCATAGAAACGGGGCGTCAAATATACCTACTACTACTACAAATGAAACTGTATATCCGTGAACACGTCAGTAACACATCAATGTGTGCGTTTTCATAGTCATAGCGTCCCAATACACACAAGAACGGGGGAGTAGTGCGAGGAGTGCCATATTGCGAGAGGGGTAGGGAGTTTCCTTTCTGTACGTAGTACACTTCCCATCACGTAAAAAGACCGCTGGTATGGTGAGGAGGGGGTGAAACTCGCGCATGGGTACGACTGATGAACCATTCGCGCGCGCCGGATGAGACCCGCCCGACCCCCGCTTACCGCATAGACCGATATATCGCCTACTGCGCAGCTTAACCGCTTTTTACGTGACGGCAACCATACTTATATTAATTCTAAGCCAGTGTTAGTATTAACACACTCAATAAGAAGAAGAACTAATCCGTACCGTGGTGGGTTTGTTCATATGTTCCTCTACTATCTGTTTGATGGTCTCCTTGATACATTTGGATACGTCGCTCAGGTACCGAACCTCTGCTAGTCTGGAGTAGCAGTCGGGGGGTGTGGGGGGCGAGGGGGACGAGGGGGGCTGCTTCAGATAGTCGTAGCTATCGATGACTTCGTTGTATTTGTGTCTGGCAACTGGGCTGTGGTCATGTGTGAGAGACAAGTTGATTATTAAAAAAATAAAAACACGATTGACAACTCACATAGACTATCTATTACCTCACCATTATTATCACATCATTATTATTGCTTCCATGCTGGTCTGGGAGCGAAGAAAAAACATAGAACGTGCCAGCTGCTTCTCTTCCCGCGCAGATTATAAAAGTCAATCGAGGGAAAGGGCTTTAAACTGGGGATTTCTCCACTCATAGGCGATGGGCTAGCAACCTGTCACTATACCTGAATCTCCATTCCATTAGCCAACTATTCAGCTAAGCGTGGCCTTCGAGTCTCACGACTCTTGGCTCTGCCTACCCCGTAAGAGATAAAGACGTGATTCTATGTATGAATGAATGTTTATTTGCAGTAAAAGTGGTACAAGAAAATACAATTGTTAATAAATATGTGTGAATCTCAACTTTAACCTATCTAGGTATGCAAAATCTTTAAATCAATGTATGTATTAATTTATGTATGTATGTATGTACCTCTTATCCGTGCTGTCCGGGGAATGCAACCTCATCCGTTTGACAGAGCCACTCTTGACATTGTCAACCTTGGGTTTGTGCCTTGTACGAACGTATGTCTGTACGTCTTTGTCCTTGCACTTTCGTTCGACTTTCTCTTTGAGAGAGGAACGCGTTGTCTTCCTACTTAAATTTTCCGCTGCAGCTAAAATTTAATTAATTTAATTTAATTAAAAAAAACATTAGGCCGTCCTCCTCCTTTATTAGTCGTATTGCTCATGACTGAGGGTCATGGTCATTTGGAATGAAACACATAACGACTATCTTGGCAATGTTAATGGAGTGGTTTGCCATTGCCTTCTCCATATCACACACTAGCTGATAATCAACCAGAGTGCAGTTTTCCTCACGATGTTTTCCTTCACCGGAAAATAGGCAATAACAGGAATTTTCTCAAGTAAAAATTAATGACACTATAGTGGTTCTGTGAACAGTAGACCTCGTAGACGGAGCCCCGTCTCCTCACCGTAGGCTTCGCCATTTTTCCCCAATTGCCCCCTTTTTGAGTTTTTTTTTACAATAACCTGTGGAGAATCCACGGGAGAATCCGACGCACAATGTTTCCTTCAAATATAGTACTTACTGTTCTTGTTAAGTGTGTATGAAATCAGCTTTCGCACTAGTTCCGCGGACGGTGTTCGCACAGGAGACAGCGAGTACCTGCGGAGCGAGGCCGCGAAAGTTTCCGACGAACGGTTGTCGAATTCTAAACAACCTGAAATGAATTATCGTATTCATATTCATATTCATATTCATATTCATATTCATATTCATATTCATATTCATATTCATATTCATATTCATATTCATATTCATATTCATATTCATATTCATATTCATATTCATATTCATATTCATATTCATATTCATATTCATATTCATATTCATATTCATATTCATATTCATATTCATATTCATATTCATATTCATATTCATATTCATATTCATATTCATATTCATATTCATATTCATATTCATATTCATATTCATATTCATATTCATATTCATATTCATATTCATATTCATATTCATATTCATATTCATATTCATATTCATATTCATATTCATATTCATATTCATATTCATATTCATATTCATATTCATATTCATATTCATATTCATATTCATATTCATATTCATATTCATATTCATATTCATATTCATATTCATATTCATATTCATATTCATATTCATATTCATATTCATATTCATATTCATATTCATATTCATATTCATATTCATATTCATATTCATATTCATATTCATATTCATATTCATATTCATATTCATATTCATATTCATATTCATATTCATATTCATATTCATATTCATATTCATATTCATATTCATATTCATATTCATATTCATATTCATATTCATATTCATATTCATATTCATATTCATATTCATATTCATATTCATATTCATATTCATATTCATATTCATATTCATATTCATATTCATATTCATATTCATATTCATATCTTTATTTGCTCAAAAACATGGTATTACAAGCTGTTACAAAAATTAGGATCACATGTTTGCTAATAATAAATAGCATGCAAATATTAATGGTTAGTTGTCCAAGAAATCACTAAGACTATAATAATTTTTTTCAATGAGCCATTTACATAATTGTTTTTTGAAGGGTACCATATTTAATATCTTTAGTTCTTTCGGCAATTTATTGAATATTTGTATGCACATATATAAACAACTTTCTTTATATTTTACAAATTTAGGAACAACGTCCAACACCAATCTATCCCTATTTCTCGTGTTACGTGGATATATATCTCTAGCTCTTTTGAACAGCGTCTTATGCTTATACACAAACATACATATTTCATCTATACATATAATAAAACAGTAAAAATATTTTGTCTGTACATTTAATATTTTTGACTGAAATGGATAGAGGGACACCTAAAAAGAACAATAGAAAGCAAAAAAAATTTTTTGGAATTTCTTGTCTGTCTGTCTGTCTGTCTGTCTGTCTGTCTGTCTGTCTGTCTGTCTGTATGTATGTACGCGTTTCACGCAAAAACTACTGGACGGATTTGAATGAAACTTTTTGTTGTTGTATAGCTATTAAGCCTGGGCAACATATAGGCTATAATTCATTTTGAAAACTGGTACACCTGATGAAGAACCATAACGGAACAGCTAAACTATAAGTAATATGGAAATGGTGCCTTAACAAAAATCGTTCAACCTGATGAGCATTTTCTGCCGACGTATAAAAATTGAAGATCTGGAACATCTGATGAAAAGCTCCAAGAGACCAGCTACACTATAACATATATGGAAATGGCGCCTTAGCAAAAATCGTTCAACCTGATGAGCATTTTCTGCTGACGTATAAAAATTGAAGATCTGGAACATCTGATGAAAAGCTCCAAGAGAGATTTTTCATCTAAGCGAAACTCACGCGGGCGAAGCCGCGGGCGACAGCTAGTATATATATATATAGTGATGGTATTGGTAATAAACCAAGGTTTTTAAAGTGCGGTGCACAACTATCACGCGGCCGCAATCCACATATTGCACGAATACACTTTTTTTGGGCAACAAATACCCTTTGAATATCTGTACTATTTCCCCATACGATAATCCCGTAGCGTAACATGGACTCGATGTAAGCACGATATGTAGTGATCGCCGTCTGTTTATTTGTTATATTTTTAACTTGTCTAAGTGCATATACAAATTTATTTACTCTGGTGCGTATACTATCTATTTGAGGTTTCCAATTTAAATTTTGGTCAATGATTACACCTAGAAATTTTGTAGAAGTTGCTTCTTTAATTTGGTATATCTAATTTGAAATTATGTATTGCATTCGAGGATTTGGTGAATTGTATATAATATGATTTATTTAAATTAATTTGTAAGTTGTTTAATTTTAGCCATTCTGTGATTTTGTCAATAGTATTATTAATGTCATTTTCATGTTGTACTTCTGGAGTCTACAGATTTTTTTGGTTGTCACAATAATCGATATGTCATCGGCATATAAAATACATTTATAATTAATAACGTCACTTAATATTGTTTATATATATTAAAAAATAGGATCGGACCTAGAAATACTTCCCTGTGGGACGCCATATTTTTTACTTTTTGTTTTCAGATGAATATTCTTTTAAGTTCTTTATTATTGTCAATTCTTTTAATAACAACACATTGCTTTCTATCTTTAGGTAAGATGATAACCATTGGTGTGCAGGGCCTCTTAATTCCTAGTACTTCCATTTTTTGCAATAAAAGGTCATGTGAGACGAAGTCAAAAGCACTAGACAAGTCAAAAAATAATCCTGTGGTCCTATAGTCATTGTTAAGCACTAGTCATTATCGTCTTTATGAGCGTGTATGTTGCTAATGTAGTGGATTTTATGCATCTGGAATCCAAATTGCTCGTTTTTGATTATATTATATTTATTACAGTATGCTATTAATCTGTTGTACATGCATTTCTCGAAAATCTTTGATAGAATTGGTATTAATGTGACTGGGCATGATAATTATTAACGTCATCTATGTTACCTTTTTTTATATAGTGGTTTCCACTATCGATAATTTAAGTGCTTCTGGAAAAGTTCCTGCAGAAAATGATAAATTAATTAAATATGTCAAAACAGTTGCTATCTCATTAGAGCATGCTTTGATTATTTTAGTATTTATTTCATCGTAGCCCTCCGAGCGTGGTAGTATAATATTTAAAGATTTTTATAACCTGTGATTGACTTCAGCTTCCGTCACTGAGCATAAGGTACAGAGTTTGCTCTAAAACATGTTGTCGTGGCATCTTTTCCTGTCTGTGATGAGAGTTGCCTGCTAATCCAATGTAATGGTCTCCACACTCAATACACGATTACAGGCAAATAAGCATACAGACATCAGCTTTATTTCTTTAGGGTCAGTTAAAACTTATGCGGTCATTTATTATTTCATTTATATTTTGTTTTGTGCCATGTCCGTCTATTTCATTTTTTATAATTGACCTAAACTGCTTTACATTTATTATCATATTTGTTTATAAATTTTTATATTTTTCATTTTGTTTTGATTTGTATATACATTTTTGTAATAATTTGGAATATGTCAGATAATTATTTTTATTATTCTGCAAAGTTTTATTTTATAATATTAGGTATACCGCAGAGTCCTTTTTGGTCTTACAGCTAACCTTTTAGTCCCCGACTAATCCAAACGTTTCTTTTCTTCTTATTATTAATTTTTTATTCTTACTTTTTTGGAAAGCAAAAGATCGTAGAATAAACGTATAGTATTAAGTGAAATTTCGTAAAAGGCGCTATTAATGTCTGTTTGTTCCATATATTTCTGACCAGGCAAGATTCTTTATACATTCTCTGAACTTTGTAATATTTCCTTTTGCTAAAATCTTCTCCTATAAACGTAGAAACAAGGTTCTTCATGAGATATTAATTTTATTTTTTAATGGGGAAAGTCAATAGTTGTAAAAGCAAGTGTCATGATCAGAAAGAAAAAGTGGCAGCACGGTGCCAATTGCTTTTGGGATATTACTAAGCATATGGTCTAGACATGATTGTTTACGTGATATGGGGACATTAATATGTATTGTTAAATTATGATTATTACACATGTCGCGTAAGTCATCCGCTATTTTTACTATTCTTTAACGTATTTATATTAATGTCGCCTACCACAGCTATTCGCTTTTTACATTTATATTTTTTTGCTATACTCATGTAATAGTTCATCAAGTTTAGTCAATAATATGTCAGCGTCAGAATTTGGAGTTCGATAAACACAAATCAGAATTAAACTTTATTTGGGGGATTTCTACAGCGCACACTTCAAAAGCATTCTTTATTCCTATATTTTTGGTGAACGTTAAGTTTTTATAAGATAACCCTTTTTTGATTAAAATACAGGAATCCACCTCTTTTTTCTCTCTACAGTAACTATCTGCGACAATATAGTTATTAAATTTGGAGTTGATTATCGCGAAACCTTCTAATAAGAATGTCTCTGTAAGACATAAGACATCTGGATCTATTATTCTTTTTCTTTGTAACTCTTAATAACGGTAAGTTCTAAAATATCCTTCTGCTGTTGCACTTTGGATATTTTGGGTGAAGAATTTCTAAACTGGTGCTGAGTGTGTTTGATTCTCGAAAAACTTATATTTTACTACGGAAAATAGTATGGGATAGTTCCATTTTTAGAAGAGATTGGTGTTTTACTAAACTCGCTATTAGTCTTTTTGATCGGAGCTTGAAGATTGTTTTTTCATTTCTGAAATAATATGGAATGGTCCCTTTTTTGGGCTTAACATATGATTCGTTACTTTTGGTTTATTACATACAAATCAATTTTTTTTAATTCACAGACATTGAGGTATTTATTTTTGTAGTCACTATAGTCAATAACATAATTAATTTTTTTACATATGTCAACTGTTGTATCATATTTACAATTCAAAAAACTCACAATTTTTAATACTGCTTTACAATAATTTTTCAACACTGTTATTCAGTTTATTTAAATTTAAATTATAATTTTTAGGAATGGTTCAATACAATAATAGAGTTCTTGTAAAATTTATCTAATATAATTCTTTTTTAATTCCCTTAAAACTATTTTGTAGTTAGAGTCATTTTCTCCAAGCTGCATAGCACCAGTTTATCGTTTTCTGTCATAATTTGCGGTTCATACAGTTCTTTGTTATCTGTACGCTAGGTGCGTTTGGATACGTTTCTTGCGATGATTTTAGTATTTTTCGTACATGCTGTTTGCCTCATGAAAGCGAAATTGCTGCAGCGAGGCCAGCGCACTGTTGAGTACCACAGATAAATATTTTTCTGTCTGACTCCGATGATTCTGCCTGCTGATTTAGTGCTTGTTGGGAAGAAAATGCTGGGTTTTATGATGGATTTTGACTGGAGTTTTTTTGTTAGTATATCTATTTGATAATTAAGCTGTTTTATTTCTGTCTTTCTTTTTGAGTGTTCAATTTGTTTGTTTTTAAGTCTGTTATTGTGCTCTCCATGTAGAATAACTTTTATGTTGTTGCTTCTGTTCTTGTTAGTAGGTGACGATGGTGTGGAGCTAATTCCATCTGACCACGAACGACAGGGAATGGTCTAGCTCTCTTCTTTAGTGCTCGCCAGTTTTATATTCACACAAGCGGTACAGTTGACACAAAAGAGATTTTAATACATTTATTTCCGTAGTGTATTTATTAATCTGTCTATGCATTTGATTATTTTCCAGAATCGTCGCTTCTAGTTCGTTTTGAGTGCTCTGGAGTTCACCTGTTAGGATTGTGTTTGTAATATATTGGGTAAAACTAAACGCAGGCGTTTCGCATTGCTGCCGCCAGAGGGCGTTCGGGGTTTTCACACTGCTAGCGTGGATGGCGTCGCGTGTGGTCGGCCATTGCATGGTCCAGGGCGATATCGGTTTGATTTTAATACGCGGAGCGGTCTCGCGTCTTTTGCTTGTTGTTTAGTTTGAGTGATAATTGTGAATTTCCTGTTTGTTAAATAACTATTGAATTTGTGTTTGTGAAAAACTCTGTTATTGTGACATTTTCTTGTGAGAGGTGAAACGTGGCTGGCTGTTCACATCTGGCTGTTCCCGAGTGAAACTACGGGAAGAAATCTATTTAGTTGTTCTGGGGAATTGAGATCTCAAGGGTTAGGTAGGGTGATTAGGAATTCCCCCTTCCCGAAGACACTCAAGTTTGGATCCGAAGAGAAAGAAGATTTAGTTTGGTAAGTGGTTTTCAATTGTAGTTAATTTATAGGTTAGGTTATCATATAGGGCCCTGTAGCTCCCTTCATAAGCTACGGTGGTAGCAGACTGCGTATAGCTTAAGTTAGATTCTAGTCGGACAAGCGTGGTGTCGCGTGGAGATTTTTTCCCGGTACTTAATTTTACCGGTAGATTTTTTCCTGGTAAAGTTCCGCAGTACAGACTTCTTCCCCGCCGCTTGCCTGTTCTGTCCGGATTCTGCCACATCTTCTGGCAGCAGAGCAGTGTGGTTTTTCGCAGCAGAGCGTAGTTGCTCTGCACATTTTTTCTTGGTAGCAGAGCCGTAGTTGCTCTGCAACATTTTCTTGGTAGCAGAGCGTAGTTTATCTACCCTCTATTTGTTCGTTTGTAAAAAATAATTAATTGTTTGTAAAAATTATTAGATTTTTCTTAGTTTGGTTTGTATAAGAATATTTGTAACCTTTTTTGTATTTGTTTGCGGTTTGTACCGTGCGTTCCGGGTTTGTGCCATTCTCATACCTACCGCGGTTCTTCGTGTAGTTGTTTGATTTTGTTGTTTTTTATTTACCTTTTGTTATTTTTTGTTTGTGACTTGACGCGATGGCGAAGGTCTCCAATGCTAGGGCGACACTCGCCAACGAATTGAGATGGTTTGTGACGGCCGGAGGACTCCTGTCCCGGAAGCACAGGGAGGGCGCCATACTGCTAAGAGCGGATCACCTCCACTCACGATTGATTAGCGCGGAAGCGGCCATGGTGGTGCTTACCGAAGCCGAACTTGCCCCGGAGGGCTACGCAGGTCACATGGCGGACATGGACCAGATCCTGAGTCTGCACGATGATATCGCGGAGGCGGTGACCGCAATAAGGGCGAGACAGGCTGGCGGACCAGCCCCTCGCACACCTGTTAGACAGGAAGGACCAGCAGTTACTGGTCGGCTCCCCACCCTTCAGCTGTCCCACTTTGGGGGTAGGATGGAGGAGTGGGTAGCATATAAAAATATGTTTGAGTCCCTTGGTCGTAGCACGACAGGATTTGTCGAAGGCCCAGAAGATGGCCTACCTCCTCTCCACTCTTGAGGATGAAGCGCGGTCGCTCATCCAGCACCTCCGGGTGGAGGACGACCAGTACGACACGGCTTGGGAGTTATTGAACTCCCGCTACCAAAACTTACGTTTGTTAGCGGATGCGCACGCCGCACAGTTGATGGCCCTGCCCAAGGTGGCCAACAGGGCACAGTTGCGCCTGCAGTTGCTCACGCCCGTTACAGTGGCCTGTAACGCGCTCCGCACACTGGGGCTGCCGGTGGACCAATGGTCCTTTTTGCTGGTGCACATTGTATTGGGCAAATTGCCCAATGACATCCGCTCGCGGTTTGAGCGCGAGAATGCGGAGCGGGACAGCACCACCCTACCAACATTCACTGACTTGGTGAAGTTTTTGGAGTTTGAGGCACGGGCCGCTGAGAATACCATGACGGACTCAGCGCCATCCAGAGCGCCTGAACGCAGGCCCCAACAGGGACGGCAACCGCCACCGCGTGGAGCTGGTGTGCGGGTTGCACACACGGCAGCAGTCGCGGGGGACGCGGACTGCCTGCAATGTGGCCGGATGGGCCACAGCCTGCTGCACGCAGGGACTGGCAGAGACTGCCAGTACAAGATCGGCGCCGCATGGCAAAGCGGCATGAACTTTGCTTTTATTGTTTGGGCGGTCACTCTGCACGTGACTGTCACAGGGCCATACCATGCAGTGCATGCCGTGGGCGGCACCACGCGATGCTTTGCATGAACCGCAACGGGGATGGCACCCGGTTGTTGAGGCAGGGGTCCCCTATGGGCGGGGGCGCTCCTGCGCGAAGCCCTCCACCCTCGGACGGAGGACGCGGCTTCGCTCGTCGCACCCCCCCTCGGGAGGGGGGTCGCGTACCTGCGCGGGTCTTGGCGGACCGGGACCACGCGCCCCAAGGTCATGGCCAGTATGTAGCTGGCCAGGCCCCGGATAGGGCCCCCATGGGCGGGGGCCCTAGATCGGACGGGAGAGTGGGGACACCCCCCTCCACGCGGGTTACCACTACCCACCACATGCAGCCGCAGCGGTTTTCTCCGCCGCTGCACGAGTACCCACGGCTGGAGTACCACCTGCCGTACCATAGGTATGGCCGGGCCGCGGGTTATGCCCCCCCTCAGATGGGGATGTGCACTCGCCCGACATATTATCCGGGTCAGTGGCGCGCCCCTGGTTTGGAGAGAGTGGGGAGCCCGTAACTAGCTTGCTCCTTGCTGGGACAGAGCCGCGGACGGTTCTGCTCCTTACCGCGGTGGTCCGCGTATGGGGTCGTGGGGAAGCCATTAATTTGAGAGCTCTGTTGGACTCAGGGGCTCAAAGCAGTTTGGTTACCACTCGAGTGGCACGCCAGTTAGGTTTAGTCGTGGAAGACTCGCCTGTGCCACTTCTTGGAGTTGGTGGCATACAAGTGAAGTGTCTGACGGGCCAGACACTTGTCACCTTTTCTTCGCTGAAGTCCTCCACAATGAGGATCACGACTTCGGCTATGGTAATGGATACCATTGCGGGTTGGCACCCCTCGACAGACATACCGCCGGGTGTGTTGTCTTTGGTTTCGGGTCTGGATTTGGCCGACCCCTTTGTCTTTCATCCCGGCCCAGTGGACTTGCTCCTGGGCTCGGACGTATTGGGTTGGATTTTGTTGGGTACACAGAAGGCTCTGGGTTCGTCTTCACTGATGGCAGTGTCTACGATTTTTGGTTTTGCCCTGATGGGCCCTGTGTTTGATAATGGCACCGCGGAGGAGCCACCGGTTGTCGCATCTGCGTCCTTGGCCAAGACCATGCAAAGGTTTTGGGAGGTGGAGGAGCCACCTATGCGAGTTCCAGGATGGATCCGGAACACGCTGAGTGCGAAGCCCTTTTTCGATCGACCACGGAGAGGTTGCCCTCCGGTCGGTTTGTAACTAGGTTACCCTTTGTTGCCTCTCGTCCTAGCCTAGGGCAAAGTAGGGCGCTTGCGGAGAAACGACTGCTGTCCATGGAGCGACGTATGTAGCGTGACCACGTACTTCGCGATAAATATATTGAATTTATGCGCGAGTACGAGGATTTGGGTCACATGTCTCCGGCTCGAGTTGATTGGAGCTCAACTGAGCATTATTTTTTGCCCCACCACGCGGTGGTGAAGGCCTCAACAGGCAAATTGAGGACCGTCTTCGATGGGTCCGCACCCACTTCGAACGGAGTTTCGTTGAATCTATGTTTGCATTCAGGTCCCAAATTGCATAGGGACATAATTGACATCATCTTGAACTTTAGAAGACATCAAGTGGTTTTTGGCGCGGACATCCGGATGATGTTCCGCCAGACAGTCATACATCCTGAGGACAGGCGATTCCAGTTGATACTCTGGCGTGAGCGCCCTGAGGATCCTGTGACGGTGTATGAACTCAACACAAACACGTATGGTTTGAAATCTAGTCCCTATATCGCCATCAGATCATTGCTTGAATTGGCAGAGCGGGAACGGATCCGCTTTCCCCGTGGGGCTTCCGTGCTGTCACGTGACTTGTATGTAGATGACGTGTGCACCGGAGCCCAGAGTATTGAGGAGGCCCTCCTACTGCGGGATGAATTGATTGAAATATTGAAGACAGGTGGCTACGAGCTACGTAAGTGGTTGTCTAATGAGCCTAAAGTTCTAGAAGGGATCCCGGAGGATCACCAACAGAACCCTCACCTGTTTGAGGATGTGGATGATCCCAACAGGATAGCGGTGCTGGGCATGCAGTACCAGCCGCTAACCGATATTTTCACATTCCAAGTGGACTTGGAAATACCAAAAGTCTGGACTAAGAGAACGGTGTTGTCCGTAATAGCTCGTATGTTTGATCCAAGCGGTTGGATCAGTCCAGTGATATTCTCTGCAAAGTGTCTTCTTCAGAGACTTTGGACTTTGGGCGTCTCGTGGGACGAGCCGCTGTTTGGCTCTCCATTGATGATTGGCTCGAGTTGTTTTCATCGATTAAGGAAGTCAATCGGATTGCCTTGCCTCGTCGAATATTGCCCCCGGGAAATATCGAGCCAGCCTGCATGGCTTTTGTGACGCGTCGGAGCGAGGCTACGCCGCGTCAGTCTATATGCGGACAGTTGACGCCGATGGCCGGGTCAATGTCTCGCTTTTGTTAGGGAAGAGCAAGGTCGCCCCCATCAGGACTAGGCTGACTATTCCCAAGCTTGAGTTGAGTGGAGCTCACCTTCTCTAAATTGTTGCATCACGTTGCATGTGAGCTGGCGGCCACGGTCGAGATACGGGACATCTTCGCCTGGTCGGATAGCCAGGTCGCGCTTGCATGAGTTGCGCGCGGCCCCACATACCTTGGAGGTTTTTGTGGGAAATCGGGTTTCCCAAATCCAGAATATCGGAATTGATATAACATGGAGACATGTGCCGGGAGAGCTTAACCCAGCGGACTGTGCTTCCCGAGGTTGTACGGCACCAGAATTGGTGTCACACCCGCTCTGGTGGGGTCCAGAGTGGCTGATGGGATCAGAAACTTCTTGGCCTGTCTGTCAGACAGATGTTACTTCTTTGAGTTTGACTGGCTCCGTGTACATGCTGTAGTCGCTGAGACGACGTCGGAGCCGGATTGGCTACTTGCTCGGTATAGCAGCTTGGATAAGCTTCTGGGTGTCACCAGTTGGATTAAGCGTTTCATACATAATTGTAGAAACCCACAGGCAAAGCGGTTGGAGCCGATTGCAGGTGCAGAAGAGCGCCGGAGCGCATTGTTGCATTGGGTCCGTGTCGTGCAGACCGGACGGTTTGAGTCAGAGCTTCGGATTTTGCGCGACGGACGCGCTCAGTTGAAGGGCGCGGTCGCTCGTTTGAACCCGTACATCGACTCGGATGGGCTTCTTCGGGTTGGAGGCAGGCTCCGGAAGGCGGATCTTCCATATGAGACTCGCCATCCTCTGTTGTTGCCCAAGGGCGGACCCTTGGTGCAGCTTTTGGTGTCTGATCGACACATTCGTAACGCCCATGCTGGGTGCAATGCTTTGTTGGCTATTTTGCAACGCGAATTTTGGATATTGTCTGCCCGAAGAGCAATCCGTAGTGTTCTGTTTCGATGTATTGCATGTTATAGGTTGAAGGCATCCACGATGCAACCACAGATGGGTGATTTGCCCGTTGATCGAATTCCGACCTTCGAGGCCGTTTGACGGCGTTGGAACCGATTTTGCCGGTCCCTTTTCGATCAAGGCTTCTCCCTTTCGTAATGCCCGTATTGTGAAGGGCTATTTGTGTGTATTTGTTTGTTTGGCCACCAAGGCTGTCCATTTGGAGGTGGTATCGGCTCTGACTACGGAGGCCTTCGTCGCCGCGTTGGATCGCTTTGTTTCGCGTCGAGGTCTACCTTCCCTTATTAGGTCTGATAATGGCACAAACTATAAAGGAACTGTAAATTATCTTAAGGATGTTTCCGTGTTTATTGATAAAAATTGTACTAGTTTAAGTCAAATTGTCTGCCCAAAGGGGAATAACCTGAAAATTTAGTCCCCCAAGTTGCTCCCCATTGGGGAGGTGGATTTTTGAAGCGGCTGTGAAATCTCGCAAAGACTTCCACCTCCGCCAGCGATTATCGGAGAAACGGCTCTAACTTTTGAAGAGCTGGCCACAGTGTTTTGTAAAGTGCTGGAGGCGGTCCTCAACTCTCGTCCTCTTCTGTCCGCTAATATCTCCAGATCCAAATGACTTGGAAGCTCTCACCCCTGGTCATTTTTTGGTGGGAGGGCCGTTGAATGCCCTGCCCGGGAATACCCGTGGAAGGATGTGAACGCGTATATCGGTTGTCGCGTTTTTCAAATGTTGCAGCAAATGAGTTTGCAGGACTTTTGGCGTCGCTGGTCGCTTTGAATATTTGCATTTGCTGCAGCAAAGAGTGAAGTGGACAGACAGGACTGAGCCTCCCAGGGAGGGTGATTTAGTATTGTTAAAAGAGGCAAATTTGCCCTCATTGCTTTGGCGACGAGCTCGCATATTACGTTTGATTCTTGGCGGAGATGGCACTCCGCGTGTGGCTGAGGTGTTGGTCGACGGTTCGATTTTAAGGAGAGGTGTGACCTCTCTCGCCCGCCTTCCCGTAGAGTAAGCTAGCGGTCTGCTTCTCAGACCGGGACGGGGGGATGTTTGTAATATATATTGGGTAAAACTAAACGCAGGCGTTTCGCATTGCTGCCGCCAGAGGGCGTTCGGGGTTTTCACACTGCTAGCGTGGATGGCGTGCTCGCGTGTGGTCGGTCATTATCAGCATGGTCCAGGGCGATATCGGTTTGATTTTAATACGCGGAGCGGTCTCGCGTCTTTTGCTTGTTGTTTAGTTTGAGTGGATAACCTTGTGAATTTCCTGTTTGTTAAATAAACTATTGAATTGGTGTTTGTGGAAAAACTCTGTTATTGTGACTTTTTCTTGTGAGAGGTGAAACGTGGCTGGCTGTTCACATCTGGCTGTTCCCGAGTGAAACTACGGGAAGAAATCTATTTAGTTGTTCTGTGGAATTGAGATCTCAAGGGTTAGGTAGGGTGATTAGGAATTCCCCCTTCCCGAAGACACTCAAGTTTGGATCCGAAGAGAAAGAAGATTTAATTTGGTAAGTGTTCAATTGTAGTTAATTTATAGGTTAGGTTATCATATAGGGCCCTGTAGCTCCCTTCATAAGCTACGGTGGTAGCAGACTGCGTATAGCTTAAGTTAGATTCTAGTCGGACAAGCGTGGTGTCGCGTGGAGATTTTTTCCCGGTACTTAATTTTACCGGTAGATTTTTTCCCGGTAAAGTTCCGGTACAGACTTCTTCCCGCCGCTTCGTTTGTCCGGATTCTCTCTGCCACATTTTCTGGCAGCAGAGCGTAGTTGCTCTGCACATTTTCTGGTAGCAGAGCGTAGTTGCTCTGCACAGATTGATACCTTTTCTTTAAGCTCCTGAATAGTCATAGTTTCAGAATTAGTACCGTCTATACTCCTCGACAATAAATTTAAAGGTGACGAACAAGACTCGTCCGATGTTTCGTTTTCTGTTAGTATGTGTGAGTCTAGTAGGTCTTCTGAAAATGTTTCTATTGTAGGTGCAAAGGTGATGATGATGACTCTGGTAAAATAGGCATATGTTGTTTTTTATTTTGCTCTGGTGATTTTATTTCTCAGGTAGTTGGCTCCTTTCTCATTGTTATCATTACTTTTCTCGGTATTTGATATTTTTTGTATTTTTATGCATGGTTTACATTTCCACTTTTTTTTTGAGTCTTGATCTATCATTAAAAAGTAGCATTACAACCTTTCTCCGAATATCCCGCGCAATCAAACTCATATCTGTTTTGACATGCCGTACATAGTGCATGGTATTTTTTATGCTAACAGTGTTTTTGTACACTTGTGGCATTGTACTAGTTGTGCCATCTTGCGGCTACTGCTGGAAACTATTTATATTCTGCTTAGATCCCATCTCCGCTACTTTGACTTGTTGCTCTTATTATGCTTTTATTGCTTTCGCTTCGTTATTACAAATTCGCACGGTGATAGCCAATGATGAGAAGCGGTCCAAAGTTCAAATTATTATGATTTGTGCTTAGCATAACGGTTGCATAAAAGTGCGATTTTTTGAAAATTATCACTAAAAAAGTTAAATAGTATTTAGTAGAAACACTTCACTTAGCTTTAATATTTCATATTGAGTGATGACATCTGTAATATTTCTTCCACAAACATAGTCACTGGTATTATAAGTTCTGCACTTTGTTAGTCCAATATCACTGTAGGAAATATCTTCGTTAATATCAATCAAAAGTTTTAGATAACGCGTACCCATATATATTAAATTATTAACAATCTATTCAAACACTTTTTACTTTGAATTTATAAAATATAATATTTTTAGTCAGCGGAGATACGGTAAAGTATTTACAACAAAGCGCCACCTGGCGGCCAACTACGTACGTAATTACGCGCGAAAAACATAACTCTTCCTTTGCAGTCGGGTAAAAAGCGATAGAAATGCCTCATTGTGCTGTGATTTGGGGCAAAAAAGTGCAAACGTTATTAAAAATTACTCAGACGTTTCATAGGATTAAAAACAGATTATTAGCATTTCTTTAGTACTAGTCTGTGCCCGCGACTTATCATATCTCAGGTTCTAAGCGGAGTATCAAGATGACACTTACGCAAGATTTTAAGTTAGACCTTCTATAATACAACAGTGAAAACCGCATCAAATTTGGTCCAGTAGTTTTTGCGTGATGTGCTTACAAACATACAGACAAAAAGACAAAAAAAATTCTACAAAAATGGTTTTGGCTTTTATTGGCCCCATAAAGACCCCTCATTTTTTTTTAATCTTCTATATACAGACACAGACCAGTTACAGTTTTATTGTATGTATTGATTGATTGATGATGATTGATAGTAAATTCCGCGCGGACGAAATCGCGAGCCAGTACCTCTGTAAGGGTAGTGGAAACTTGGTTTGTAGGTGCTAGTGCCAGCTGTGCGTACGCAACTGGGAGCAAGCACTGGTAGCTCCTCACTCCCACAGGTCGTCTCCCAACCCACTTCTTAAGTTACCGCTTCGGCTGTGAAAGAAATTGAAAATCAAACGTTTCTGCTGCCTTATAAAAGGATAGATATTATATTTCTATGTGTGTGATTTGCTATACTATTTGGAAGCCAATTTCTATTTACACCCACATGAACTCTCTGCTCAACCCTAAGGTTTGACTGTCAGACAATGCTTTTAGCATTAAGTCCACCTTTTGTACTGTACTTTTGTATGTGTGTACAATAAACTTTAAATAAATAAATAAGCAATAATACATAAATTGAAATTAATCTTTTTAGGGTTCCGTACCTCAAAAGGCAAAAACGGAACCCTTTTAAGATCACTTTGTTGTCTGTCTGTCTGTCACAGTTTTTTTTCTCAGGAACGCTTAAAGGTATCAAGTTGAAATTAATATCGAATACCCGAGTATTCGATCCGAATCCACGGTCTCTTTCAGCAAAAAATAATCAAAATTATCCGTCAACGCGATCAAATGATATTACCGTGCGATTTCAGGCAGCAATCAAAACTTATGGGGTACTTCCCGTTGACCTAAAATTATGAAATTTAGCAAAAAGCAAAATCTAACAGTAACAGGAATAAATCTGAAAATTGTAAATATTATGGGTAAGTTGTTGGGAAGTCTAAAAACAGTGTTACAAACTTATTTTTACGCTGGATTTAGTATGAATCTCAGTGATCGAACTGCAAAGTTGTTAAGTTTGTTTTTGAAACTAGTTGGTCTTTTGAGTTATGTGAGTGATACTTTATGCGTGTTTACGAACCCTCGGTGCGTGAGTTTGACTCGCACTTGGGTTCGGTTTTTTTATTTATATAAAGATGGGTTTGCTCTTGACCACAATCTTGCCCGAAGACAGAGATGCGAGGTTTACGTGTGTAACGAGTTTTACCCAGGAGCAGCCTATTCACTCTGGTTTTGAAGAGAGTCAGGTTGTATGTGCTCGGGGACACAGACGCAGGCATGGATTCTGGTCTAGTGGATTCGTAGAAAATTGGCTGTGGCAGACGTTGATTCTGGACAAGACAGACGCACGAGTGATCCTATAACATTCAGTTTTTTATTTTGTATGGAAACCCTAAAAATACATTTTTTAAATATGAAAGTAAGTGTTTCGATGGACTTTTCCAATCTGGGAAGAGAAGCAGCTGGCACCAAAGTCAAAGTCAATCGTTTTTATTTAAACAGGCTTAAATAGCACTTTTAAATAGTCAAATTCTTGTTTTTTAGTTAGTTGACGTCATAAAATTATCTTAAAGCGCCATAAGGTTACCACTGCCCTCCGAAACGCAAAGTGGAGAAGAGGCGGTGCAACAAACTCCACTGCTGGCATTTTCTCCAAAGACGTCGCTTTACAACATATGTCAGACAATGAGGGATTTTCTCCGAGACACAAATAATAAAAAAACAGATGACACTGGCATGGGATGCGCCATCCATTCATTTTCAAAGCGCCATTAAGTAAAAGGCGAGCGTTCATACAAAAAGGAAAATTCACGGGGTTGGCATTTAAAAAAAATAGAAACCCAATAAAAAAACATCTAAAAAGTATCAATATTGCGATTTCAGCAACTGCTTCAAACTGTTAAGTGATTCTTTTTCTCGCTCTGGTTGACAAGAAAAAAGCGCACCATAAATGTTCAGCCATAATTACGACTCGGCTTTTATAAAACGACATCTGTTGAGACTTTTTTACACTGATTTTATTTTCTTAATTCGTCAGAAAATCGCTCATTATTTGAGTCATCAATGCAATGACGTTTAACTTTTTTTTATTGCTTTTTTTTATCGAAGCCTACTTGCAGTTGGTCGCTACGTCGACCTTTACTGCTTCACCGGAGGAAATATGGCGACAGCTTTCTGAGGGCCATAACAGCCGAAACAGTAACAGCACAAAGGGCTCCCAGGTGGGAACGAACTCCTCGGCTTTGGGCGTTACTCACAAAGCGGCAGAGCGGTATATTACTCAATTTGCCTGAAGTTTGAAGGGCTCCGAGGGGGAAAACGTCCTGGTGCTGCCAAGCTGGCACCGTGTGCGAACGTTGAAGTGGTTCCACACTTACTTCGCACCTCTATTACCTCTAGAGTGATCGAAGAAGGTTTTGATTGAAAGGAGGTTTTTTATTGCCTGTCATCTGTCAATGTCAACCCGATTTGTTCACTTCATGGGTTGATCTCATCAACCTCTTTCCTTTTTCTGCTTCGAGTGTGTTTTTGTAGCGTCCGTATTGCGGAACAAATATTACCAGCTTACAATCCAGTTTTAAATCCTTCAACTTATGGCGGCAAAGATAACAAGCTAATTACTTAAAATAAATAAAAACACGACTGGGACAACTTACATAGCTCTAGTGTCACTCGGAGGAATGCAAGCAAGGAATCAAATGTTAAAGTATGACTTCTAAATATAGAAATCAAGATATGGTAAAAAAATTCCATGCGAGCAGGACTTGAACTCATCTGCGATTTTAGGTTCTTTATACATGACCTAGGTCCAGTGGTTCATCTAGTTCATTCAGGTCTAGGTTCTTCTTTGTCATAATGCATCTGAGATGCTCAAAAATCCAAAAATAAATCTAACAATATTCTTCACACTCATCAAAAATCTGTAAAGCCGTTCAGGACTTATGGTGGAACACAGGAACCTTGCATACATACATAAGTACATATATACATGAACCTGAAACAAAACATAACACGCCTTTTGGTCAGTCGTGTAATGAAAATATCTGTTTACTTTTGCTTGCATCCTTCTCGGCGGGATGGAATTCCGACAGGAGGACCGGTGGCGAGGAAGGCCTTTTGTTGCAATGCGCCATCTGGAATCACAAGACTTCAAAAATGAATTAATTAATCAGAATCTGAAGCTGTGGAATCAACTTCCTGCGGCGGTGATTCCGGGAACCGACGAAACATTGAAACCAAAAATGAGTCTACGTTCTTCATGAAAGGCAGGCAACACTCTTGTGTATTACCACTGGTGTTGCAGTAGTCCTGGGCAGCTGATCGAAGTGCTTACCATCAGGTGACCGGCTTGCCTCGTTTGCCGCCATATGTTGTGAAAAAACGTGTACAACACACCCAGCAATGCAATCGCTGCAATCGTGCAATCGCCATAAGTCATAATCCATACGATAATAAACGCAACTGAACAGATACAACAGACGGCAACAGCCAATTTTCTCCGAATCTATTGGACCCATCAGATGAAATTTGGTAGGATGGGGTCATAGAGATGGCGTAATCTTGTGATTGTGACCCAAACAGAGATGTGCAAAGTAAATAAATATTTTTTTTTTAATAAGGTTCATTTTCGGGGTACAAATTAGAAATTTAAAAAAAAGTTTTGCAAACCTTACTGTGTTATCATCAAATGATAGGCTCGATAGGAGGATTTCAAATACATTTTTAGTTATTATCTTATACATTGTAAAAATAATTAGTATTGATTTTATTCATGGCGAAAGACGACGAAAATCGACCATTCCCTGATCTCCAAAACTACTGAGCCTAAAAAATTTTGAAAAAAACGAAATATTTGCCTGTAGATCATATGGACAAACTTTTTAAAAAATTGGGCATTGTACGATTGAATTCACGCGAGTTCAACTAGTAATTGACCGGTTTTTATTGTATCGTCGACTCCTCAGGTGTGGCAGTCCGGTGTGGACGACACCGTTAGGCCACATAGGTCGTCAAATATAAATATAAATTAATACGGACAAATCACACAGATGGAGTTAGCCCCAAAGTAAGTTCGAGACTTGTGTTATGGGATACTAACTCAACGATACTATATTTTACAACAAACTAGCTTATGCCAGCGGCTTTGCCCGCGTGAATTTCTCACGGCAATAGTGTTTTTTCCCGGTATATATTTTAAAGGTATGTTCTTCTCAATACTTCCATCTATGTGTATGCAAAAATTTCATGGAAGATTGGTGCAGTAGATGAAGCGTGAAGAGGTAACAAACAAATAAACAAACTCGCTTTCGCATTTATAATATTATAGGACTCGCTTTTGCCCGCGGCTTCGCCCGCATGAATTTCCCACGGGAACAGTGCTTTTTACCGGGATGAAAGGAACCCTATATCCTTCTCAGTACTTCCAACTACGTGTAAGCAAAATATCAGGAAGATTACGATACATATATAGATAAACATCCAAGACCCAGGTCAGAATCTGAAAAATCATTTTCCATTCTTGACCTGACCGGGGATCGAACCTTGACCTCCTGGTGTGACAGTCTGGAAATATAAGTGATGTGCTTACCTGATGATGGTGAAGCGGTGGTGTGCCGAGTGGTAGGGCGACCGCCTGTGGATACAAAATCCCATGTTCGAATCCTTGCTCCGGGCTACATGAGTTTGTATACCAATCTGACTCATCGTTAGTTTTCATCGACCACCACTTTTGCTTCCGGTGAAGGAAAACATCGTGGAGGAAGCCTGCACTCTGGTTGATGATTATCAGCTAGTGTGTAAAATGGAGAAGGCAATGGCAAAACCACTCCATTAAAAATTGCCAAGAGAGTCGTTGTGAATGTGTCTCATTCCATATAATGACCACGACTCTCAGTCATGAGGAAATACGACTAAAGAGAGAGACTTACCTGATAGCTACTGGTATATCTGTCATCGCAGACTTCAGAACTGACATTGGTGACAGCAGGCGCGGTGTTGGTTCCTTCGTTGACAGCGGACTTAAACCCACTGACAGGGGAATGTACTTTCTTGGTGCTGTAATGTAATATTTTGATTTAATTTTACTCTCTCATTGCGACCTCTAGATGAATACGATCGTGACGTGCCTAGGAAATGCATTAATATTGCTAATTTTGCAGGTATACACCACGCACGTATACCAGAAGAAGTATTTCTCAATCAGTATCCTACTCCCCACTATTTTACATAGTTAGTTATTATGTAGTATTATATAAATTAGTGTATCTTTAAATAAAATTATTCTTTGTTTTTACTCGGTAAAGGTATAATAATCAAAGTCAAAGTCATTTTTTTTTATTGAAACTCTGGCCTTCAAAGAGGGCTCTTTTTTCATACATTTCAAATGAAAACTAATTATTTAATCATAACATATTATGTCTCAAAGCTACAAACTACTAGCATTTCGGAACGACCACTGCTGAGAAGAAATACCGGAAGAAACTCATGAAACAGTCTTGGTCGCCTAACATGACAGAGGGGCTATTTACCAACTTTATACATACACTGGATTGGGTACAGTCAAAAATAAAATTAAATATAAGAAAAAAATGTAATATAACAAAAACTAGTGGTTCTGTAAGAACAGTAGAAGGATCGAGGAGCCTCTTCCACAAAATATCGGTTATTTTGTGGAAGGGCTCATGGAAGGGCTCGCGATTTTACCGTTTACCGTCCTCTTGGCTTAGAAGAGCTTTGAAACCTTTGAAAAGAAAGTAAAAATTTTTAATCATTTTCACCCATAAGCCCAAACATGTTCTTGTGGTTAAGGTCAATGCTAATTAAAAAATTGACTGAAAACCTGCTTTTTTTGTCTCGAAATAATAGGTAAACAATAATAATAATACATACGGACAAATCACACAGATTGAGTTAGCTCCAACTACGTAAGCGGGTATGCTTCCATAGAAACGGCGCCGTCAAATATGCCTACTACTACTACAAATGAAACTGTATATCCGTGAACACGTCAGTAACACGTCAATGTGTGCGTTTTCATGTTTTCAGTCGAACGTCCCACAGTTACACAAGAACGGGGGAGAAGCGTGGAAGGAGCGGGGGTGCAAACATATTTAGTTTTGCATGGAGGCAGGGAGTTTCTTTCTGTAACGTAGTACCAATATTGATTCCGTGCCCCAACGCAAGTTCAAGACTTTACGGGATGCTAATTTAACAATACTAAATTTTCTAACAAATACATTTAGATAAATATTCAAAACCCACGTCAATCTGAAAAAGATTATTTTCCATCTTGACCCGACCGGGGATCGAACCCGGGTCCTCTGATGTGGCCGTCCGGCGTGATGCTGATCGTTAGGCCAAGGAGGGTCGTCAGTCGTCAGAAATGACGACAAATAAAAATTAAAAAAAAATCAATTTTGAAATCGTATACCTATCTCATATTAGTAACAGGTATGTAGGTATTTATATACCCATATTACTTTTTTATAATAGGATTTTAATCATTCAATGAAGTTTTCTTTTGATATTAGATTTATTATTTAAGTGTTCAAGATAATTCCACCAAGCAAAGCAACCCCGATACGATACGCAATAACGAATTTGCGAGTAGAAAAAGCTTTGCTGCGCCATCTATTGATTTTTTTGTGAATTTAAAATATATGGATTTATAACGGTTTTATTGAATTTCACTATGTTGTTCAGGCAAAAAAGTTGCATCTTAATAAGTATAAAAAAAAAGTCTAATGACATTTTTGATTTTTTTTTTAAATAGCTGAGATATGAGGTATTTTTTTAAATATTTCCGCCATTTTTTAAAATTTCGAAAAACTGGCTCGACTAAAAAAATCTATAAAATTACCGAACTCTGCTCACAAAATTTTCAATGAGAATCGGTTCAGAAATGCGTGACCTGTAGGCGATAAACATCCGGACAGACAAAAGAATTTTCGGCTAGTGGAAACTGAGACGCTTCGCTCGCTGCGCTCGCTCGGTCAATAAATCGCCATATAGGTACTCATTACTCGCATTTTATTATTAAACTCACAAATTGTATTGTATGGGGGACCTCCATATCTCTTGTATTTCACATACCTATGTAATAGTCTAAGGACATATTTGAATGAAAGAAAGAAAGAAAAAATGTTTATTTGATACAAAAAATACATATTCCATGAACACAGAACAAGGAGTAGTTCTTTACAACAATTTATTGTACCAAAATGGTCTTCACTCAGCATATGTCATGGCGTGAACCACGACGCTGGTCTTCCGTGGATGCCATAAAATAAAATAAAAAGAAACAATAAAAAGACAAATAAAAAATAAAAAATAGTAAAAAATAAAACTTGTATACAAAATGAAATATAAGTTGAAACTCAATGAAATATAAGTTGAAGTTCAGGTGAAACTTTTGGTTACACTAATACTGCGTAGGAGCCACATTGTGGTTTTTGACATTTGCCGCGCAACTGCGTAGGAGCCACATCGGGGCCTCGTCGACTCGACTTTATGCTTTGCTCTGTAAATATTTTGTTTCTAAACGTTGTGATGTAAGAATGAAACAGAGTATACTGTGCGAAACAAGGAAAGCATGCGTGGCCACAGGAACGTCCCCGTCATTCATTTTTTTGTTGAACTTGACAATGTTTTTTGGATTGGCGCGAAACCGCCCGGACTTTTTGGACCGTTTGGGACTTTTTGACTTTGTGTAAAAATATATATGGATATATGGTTTATTTTAGCAATAAAATATGTTGAAATGATGTCTTGGCTTATAAATAAAAAAACGTTTTCCTTCAAACATTGTTTTATTTCTTAGTATTCAGGGTTGCAATACAAAAAACCGGGGAAAAAAAAGGTACAAGTTTAGCTAGAATTGTCGAAATTCCAAAGGCTCAAATTGTTTCCAATTAAAAACAAAGAGCTTGCTTGTTTTATGACGCTCTCAGTGGTATTAATAACACGTGTAGACTCCTTATCGTTTCGGAGAACTTTTTGTTTATGTTACCCGAGTCTGCAAAGCAATGGTTACCGTGCATTCTCGCTCCAAAAAGCAGGACTCCCCCCTGCAGTTGACGTCATCGTGATTTATAGCGCTACGCAGTTCAAGGGATAAGTAAGTATGTATGTAAATAGATATTATAAAACAGATTGCTACATTTTCAAGACTTTTGAATACCTATTTAAAATATGTTCTTTGAGTTTAATTTTGAATGACCTAACATTTATTTTGTTGTGAAGTAAATAAACAACTTTTAAATTTTAATTTATTATGGAAAACTCAATATTTTTCAGAAATGTGATGCATTATTTTTAGTTGTACTTATGACTCAAAATTATATCATTATTGTAGTGTTGGAAATGTTGGAATATTTATGTATAAAATAATATAGTGGCAAAATAAATTACTTTTTGGAAAAAAGGTCTGAATTTTCCACAATTACATTGTGCAAGCGAGACAGTTACAAAGTGCGAAATGTAAATCGGTTTCATATAGGTACCTATTTTGTCGAGTGTCCGAGGTGTAACAGTGCCAGGGGCACAGATTACTTAAAACTATACAGATGGAAAGCTTCCTAAGAGACGACAAAATTCATACCTATTCTTATAGGGCTGTCACTTGGTTATTGAAAAAAAAATTATTATTTCTATTTTTGGTATATTGAAAGAAAAACAGATTCTATCGATATACCTAATCGATTAAATTGCATTGCAAGGTATTGCAAATTATAATAGATAGTACTGTCATGACATAGAAGTCGATAATATCGATACATAATCAATACTTTAGTTAGATTATTCACATTCTGTCTTATTTTTACCCGACTACGGCGAAGCGAAAAGGAGGGTTATGATTTTGACCGGTATGTATAATATGTATGTATGTTCATCTGTTTTCTCATAGCTACTAAACTACATTACAAATTGGACAAACGAGGTATCGTTAGAAGCGTTTTTATTGTTTGCTGGTTATTGGCTATGTTTGTTTGTGTGTTTGTTTGTTACCTTTTTACGCTTAATCTACGGAATCAATCTTCCTATTTCGCAACCACATAGTAGTTATAAGTACTGAGAAGAACATAGTACCTTTCATAATGGGAAAAAGCACTGTAACCGTGTGAAAATCACACGGCCGAAGCCACGGGCAAAAGCTAGTACCTATATACATACAAAATACGTGCGAAAAACTACTTTTGTAGTACCTACTGTGCAACATAGTAGGTACTACAAAAGTACTTAATCATTCACGATCCAAACGTTTTTTAACCACCGTACCCAGTTGTAGGTACCTACTATTTCTTTCGATATTTTCTGTACCCAGGCAGAATACATTTAAATCCTAATCCTTCCTAATCACGCAAAATCTATTGTACTGATTTCGATGAAATTTGGTATACGAGTAGAAAAATACCTAGAATAGCACAAAGGGTACTTTTTATCCCGAAATTCCCACGGGAGCGAAGCCCCGGGGCGTGACTAGTAATAATCTAGTACTTACTTAGTGACGTCTTTGGGATACCGAAAATATGAGTTTTTTTATGTTTCATATTATTATTTAAGCACACAGTGCAATAAACCATTTTGTTATATAATAATTCACTATTTTTAAACACAAAACGACACGGCCGAAAAAGAAACAAGTCAGGAACGCTGCGCGAACACGACAGCGCGAGTGAGCGAACCCTGACATATCGCACCCGGCGAGTGGCGCCAAACCAGTATAAACCGGTTTGGCGCTGTACGTGACAGCGCGTGTGTGCGTAAGCACCTCGCGGTATCAAGCTTGTAGTAGTGTACTTATTTGAAGCGCTTGTATGAACCTTTTAACTACTTTGTGCCAGGGGTGACAAGTCGCCGGCCCTGGAGCCCTATTTTTGAAAATGTGACATACCACAGCAAAAGAATACCTACTTAGACTACTATGTCACACTCGTCATAATAAGTCACTAGAAACATAAAAGCAGTATTTTTGAAATCTCTCGCTTAATCATTCGCCTCACGCGTTTCTGGTGAGTCACACTTTCAAAAACCTCTTGGTTCTCACTTACCATATATACTGGCCTGGTTGGACCCCGGCAGCTCGCCACCGGTCAAGGTGACCGCCAGCCCCGCGTTCTGCAACCCGCTGATGATAGCCACCATCCCCTCTCCGCCCCCCTCCATTGTACTCTAGTTGTGGGGCAGGGGGATATGCTACCAACAAGACAATAATAATGTCACAGGGTGGAAACTTCATAGAAACGAGGCGTCAAATATACCAACTATTGCGAATGAAACTGTACATCCGTGTACAATGTCCGCGGTTTCATAGTCATAGATTCGCAACATTTACGATAATATCTCTTGATCGCGTTGACGTATATTTTTTTTTATTTTTTGGCTGAAAGAGTTCGTGAATCCGAGTATTCGATATTAATTTCAACTTGATACCTTTAAACGTTCCTGAGAAAAAAAGGTTTGACAGACGGAAAGACGGACAGACGGATAACAAAGTGATCTTATAAGGGTTCCGTTTTTGCCTTTTGAGGTACGGAACCCTAAAAAACAAGTATACGACGATTTAAAAGTGCTATTTTTTTAGCCCATTTAAATAAATATCAATCAATCAGTTTATTTCCGTTCTGAAATGTTAGATTCGGGATGCATGCTTTTCATACAAAATGTTCGAGTGGGCGTCACAGTACGTTTCGGTTAACGGAAAATGTAAGTCACGTGTGCACGTGTGAAAAGCGTGCATTCTGGGGGTCGATTCCACTAATTACTAACGTAAATGTCGTGTTTCAATTGTGTCTCAAGATCCAAGAAAATTGAAATAAAGTGACAAGATCTCTGTAAGACTTCTATGTTTTCTTACGATTTTCTTGGCCTTTGAGACACAACCTAGGCACGACATCTACATTTGTAATTTGTAGAACCAGGTCCCCGGAACTAAAATTTCAGAACGGAAAAAAAACGGACGTGTGCGCCTAGCTTAAGTCACCCGATCATAAGCATAACATGTTTATTTTTTGGACAGTACTTATTTTTACTTCACGAAAAAAAAAAATTGTCTATCCATCGGAATAGGCACCTTAGGCATTCCGCACACGGCACTATTTTGACAATATTGACCTTCCATTTCAGCTCCTTGGGGATTCAGTTTTGAAAAAAAAGTAGCCTATGTTTGACCCCGGGTCTACAACTATATTCACACCAAATTTCATCAAAATCTGTCAACATACATTAGATTTTCGCATTTATAATAGACGTGTTTAACTCTTTACTGAGTCGACTCAGTGAGTCGTTTCTTCAAAGTGATACACTGAAGCGTATCTCGAATGTATACTAATAGTGTATCTGTATCATTCATTCGGCTCTTTCGGATCTCGGTCAATTTGAGGTATACTTATGCGAATCGCGATCACCGAATCACTGCATCCGCGGACACGAAACTTTACGAAAGAGTGAGATCGAGCTGTTCTGTTTAACTCAAACAAAATTGTACCTACGTAAAGTACAAAATACAAATATATTTATTGACACAAAAGGTAACATACATTTAATGTATCCATAGACTAATAAATTTTATTTATTTAGGTAATATACTCACTGTAAGTCAAACCTGAGAAAAGTATGAAGGGGGAATCGATTTTATTTAAATGCTTAATTATAAAACTAATGTGTACATATATTTTACTATCATGTATTTTTTTTATTAAAAATGTTTGCATTAAACTAATAAAGGTCAATTAAAAGCTAATTAGGGAGTTATTTTATTGATTCGCGCAAGCAATTTAATTTCTGCTCTAGATACTTGAGTTTCGTTCGTTCAGTGATTCAAATGATAGTGATACGTTCCACTGATACGAATCTTTGGACTGATGCAGATACAAATGATCCATTCACCTAGATGATACACTTTTGCCAGGCCTAATTTATAATGCTATATTGCTGTCAGTCTGTTAATGACTTACACTCATCTTGATAAGCTTGAGTACTGAATAACACAGGTCAGGCCGGTAGCAGCCTTGCCAACTGTCGCCGTGGGGCACTGGCCTGGAATCAATCGAAGAATCAATCAATCAATCAATTATACGAAGTATAGTGGACATACCTAACAAGTCCACTGGTCGAGTCTTTTGACATTTGTCAAATAGTATTCAAATAGCACGTTGTGTCGTTCGAGACCCAAATAAAAAAAAAAGTTCCAGATGACTTAAAAGATGGCACATAGTAAAAGGCAAGTCCATACAAGAAGCAAAAATAGGTATTCATGGAATTGGCATTTTTTGCACAAATCACAGTATCAATATTTGTGCAAGGGTCAAACTGTTAGATGATTTATTTTTCTGCCTCTGGTTGACAAGAAAAATATAGATAAATAGATAACAGATAATGTGTTTATTTGTATCAGCTGAGACACATAACACAACAAACATAACTTGAATTTCATGCAAAAAGTTCCTAAATATAGTAAGAAAAAACAATTTGACGTTACAATTACAATGTGCCACAGTGATACAAATTGGTAATAACTCAGTGGTTCAATTGCCCCTACAGGAGCAAACACTGATTTTCAGTTATCACCATAAAAGGGACACGTTAAGCTGTGTTACGCACAATATAGGTACAGCCATTATTATTGAGATTTTATTACATCGATTTTTTTTCTTAATTTGCCCTTTCAGAAAATCGACCATTGAGACACGACATCTTTACGTTTGTAATGGGCGATTGTCTGACAGCTAAATTAAGAAAAAAAATCAGTATAAAAAAGTCTCAAGTTTAATTTGGGTCTCGAAAAATCTACCTTTAGTAGGACCCTATCGGCCCTATTATTCTTGCTCCCAATCCGCCCATGATTCGTTCAATTAGACGTATAGTCTATTCATTTTAGATTATTTCGCGGTAAAATTATTTATCATGCTTTTTTGTATCTGTGTTATGCCTATGTATGAGTACATTAAAATTACTAACATCACTCTCCTCCCCTCCCCCGCTCTTCCCCACGCTTTTATATGTCTTCCCCCCTTTCCTCTGAAACGTGTCTCGCTCTTATGCACCCCTTTTAGAATTCTTAGGAAAACTCATACCAGTTAGGATTAGGACAAAATGATTCTCAAAGACTACATTATTCATCAATAAATTACCCACAAATAAGTTCTTACATTTATTTTGATATGAGTCATAGTTTCAAAGCTATGGTGCGTCAAAGTACTAAAAATCAGCACTTTAGCAAAAATAAAACTTGTTACACAAGGAACAATTATGTTTATTCAGGAAATATGTAAAACAGGACACGTTTCAAGGGGGGAAGGGGAGACGCCGAAAGCGGGGGAAGGGGGAGGGTAGTGTTTTTTAATGTACTCATACATAGGATAGGCATAACACAGATACAAAAAACATGATAAATAATTTTGCCAAATTTTCCATACATTGAAATCTAGAATGATTATGTACTAGTATATATTTTTTTTCTTTAATTTCGTTTTTAATGTATTGTTGATAATGTAATGTTTTATTGTTATTATTAGTTATTGAATGAATAGTAGTAAGTATTATATAATAATGTAATTGAATTCATACACAATGTTTATTGTTTTTGAATAAATAAATAAATATATCAATTCCGTGGCTTAGTTAGCTAAGACTCGCTTAGTGAAATGAAATGAAAATAATTTTATTTAAATGGGCAAAATAAAGCGCTTTTAAATCGTTTTTTAGTTAGTTGACGTCATAATTACTTAAAGCTAAGGTTACTACAGGGTGTCCAGAAAGAGTATCGGGTATTTGTTTTAGCGCTAAAAAATATTCAGAGTGGCGGAGGATTGCGGTATAGGGATCATGGGATCCGTCATTTTGTGGAGTTTTTGTCGCAATAGACCAGTATCCAGGAAATCATCGCGATTTTTTAATACGAGCGTATTATCGTAACGGTGATTAAGGCCATACCCACAGTAATTGCCAAAGCAGACACAATAAGGTTACTTTTCGAATTTTCTATAATTTGTGTTTTTGCTAGCGAGTTTTCGTCAGGCTCTTAGGGTAATTATTTTAGAGGTTTTCTTTTAATTTTGATAAAACACTAAACATATTTTAAAATATAAGCCGGTATCGTTGTAAATAAATGTATCCTTCATTTGATTCTTTAAAAAAAATCTATAGTTATCGCTTAAATTACGGTAATTTTCGACGATAAAGGAAAAAAAAACAGGATTAAGAATTATTATTTTTATCTAGTTTTATTAATTTTATTTGTAATTTGATTCGGTATAATTCTAGTTCAGTATTTTTTCTTTACGGGATATTTTTCCTGCTTCAGTACTTTTAACCTATGGTTCACACTACGAAGTTTCTGAACACAGTTTGAAACACAGTACGTTTTCGGAAAATCCTGATTGGGTATAGCCTTAATAGTGACTGCTCTAAGTTTGTATCGTATGAAGTATCGTATACGCAATGCATCAACTGACGATAGCATTAGAAAATGGATCAGAATGTTCGAAAATACAGGTGCGACGGTAAAAATTCAAAACTGTAGTCGCCCTGGTTTAGTCTGCGATCAGGAAACAATGAAGAAGTACAGGCGTCAATTCGTCAAAATTCGTATTTATCCATCCGTAAGCGAACTTAAGCACAGAACATAAAAAAAATCATCTTTGCATTAGATTTTGAAGAAAGAATTGCATTTAAAGTATATGCAATTAGTTTAAGAATTGAAGGATACAGAATACGCAAATTGACAACGAACTGCTGCGGCGATTCAACAATTTTGAAAACATACTATTCAGTGACAAAGCCAACTTTCATCACTTTTTGTTTTATTGAACTATCAAATACCCGATACTATTTCTGGACACCCTGTACATAGTCAGTGATCCTAGCGAACATACGTATTGCATACTTTGCACAGGCACTATCAGAGCTACACTGCGGGTGACATGCCCATAGCTGGATGCCTGACTTTGCAATTTTGTTGTGTTCCCATCCAGTAGCGGATTTAGGGGAGGGGGGGCACGGGGGAACGTGCCCCCCCCAGACAGCATCAGGCAGGACTAGTGATGTGCCGTTTCCGAAATTTTCAAAGAAACAGCGGAAAGTTTCTTGGAAATTTCACGGAAATAACGGGAAATTTTCCTAAAAACCCGAGAAATTTCTGAGAATTTTCGGAAATTATCAAGGGAAGGAATGAAAATGTTCGGGAACAGGAAATTTTTGTTTTTTGTAGAATTTTTGTCTGTCTTTCTGTCTGTATGTTTATACGCGTATCACGCAAAACGCCATATTGCGGGGGGGGGGCAGGGAGCTTCCTTTCTGTACGTAGTACCTACCTACTGTGCCTAAGGTTACCCTGAGCAGGTTCAAATAAAAAAAAAAATCCTGATGAGTGTAGAGGAAGCAAGAGAGTAAGGATCTTAGCAGGTGGAAATCGCTAGTCTCTGCCTATCCCCTCGGGAAAAAGGCGTGATAATATTGTATGTATGTATGTAAAAATCCTGGAAACTCTTATCATAAAGTCAAATTTCCATGGCGCAGTAGTTTTTGCGTTTTGTGATGCGTTACAAACATACTGACAGAAAGACAGACAAAAAATAAAAAAATATCGTTTAGGCTTCTGTTGGCCCTAAAAAGACTCCCCCTTAATCGTTTTTCATAAAAATCTTTACACAAACACAGACCAGTTACAGTTTTATTTTACTTTATAGATTACTAGCTTTCGCCCGCGGCTTCGCCCGCGTGAATTTCCCATGGGAACAGTGCTTTTTCCCGGGATGAAAGGTACCCTATGTCCTTCTCCATACTTCCAACTATGTGTATGCGAAATTTCAGGAAGATTGGTTCAGTAGTTAAAGCGTGAAGAGGTAACAAACAAACAAACTCACTTTCGCATTTATAATATTAGTTAGGATGGACAAAATATAATTTTCAATGATTTTCGAGTGCATTTTTAAGTGATTGAATGCGTCTGACTTCTTTAAGTAGGCTGTTGAGAATTGTAAATAAAAAATGGGTACTTACATTATAACAATAATTTATTTTTAAATTAAATTAATTGGATCAATTTAGAATTTAGGGAGTATTTATCTCACTAAAATGTAAGTTGACATTACTATAGCAGTGTCATTATCATATTGTACTGCCATAGAGGAATACAGTCGGGCCCATAGACACAGGGCGGGCGCTTCATAGAAACGGCGCGTATCGTCCCACAACCACACAAGAACGGGGGAGAAGTGCGGGAGGTGCGGGGGGGGGGGTGCCATATTGCGGGAGGGGCAGGGAGTTTCCTTTCTGTACGTAGTACTAATATTAATTCTGTAGACGTAACTTCAAAAACTTGTCAGTTGTATGAGAGCGTTTCGCATAAATGCTGTGCCCGGCTCCAACTAAGCGAGATTCACAAATACCAGTTTTAAATATATATTTTTTTCTATTTCATTTACAAATATAGTTTTTAATATTCTTATTTTAGTTGAAATAACATTTTCAAAGAAACTAAAAAGCTAAAACTAACTAAAAAATAAACTTAAAACTAATCTAAAAAAATCCTAATAAATTAAAACTATAAGCAGAAAATGTTCCGCACAGTTCCGCAAGTTATAACCTTTCGCGGAAGCGCCCAGGAGGCTTGGCAGCAGCATTGCCACGCTGGATGCTTATTCTTTGAGAAAAGAACTCACCAGCTCTGGTCACGCGACACCTCGACCAGTTTTTGCTCAAAAAACTTTTTGAGCAGAGAGACCCCAGACCCCACCTAATGTTTCCACACACCAAACGGCTCGAATATGTATATTCTTTTTAAGTATACAGGGTTACTGGTAATTAGATGCTAATCTCCTCAGGGGGTGTGGTTAGTGTTATTTGTTATTTGATTGGATTTAAACCTATAATGGGTTATCCAAAAGTTTACCGTTTTCAAGATATTTGATATTTTAATGTTTTTTTTCCAACTCTTTCTGCTTCTCCTGCAATATGGCACCCCCCGCCCCCCGCATCCCCCGCACTTCTTCCCCGTCCTTGTGTGTTTTGGGAGGCTATGACTATGAAAACGCACACATTGACGTGTGTGTTACTGACGTGTTCACGGATATATAGTTTCATTTGTAGTAGTAGTAGGTATATTTGACGCCCCGTTTCTATGAAGCGCCCGCCCTGAGGTTTCGTTGCCGTCGGTGGACATATGGCACTATAAATAGGTATATATGGTAGGTTTCCAATAAAAGTACCAAATCTTATATTGTATAACGAATTTCTCTTACAATAACTTTATAACCAAACCACTATAGGTCAGCAGTCTTCTTCTCTAATTTCGGCGGAGTAGCTCAGCGAGACAGCATCGAAGCAAAGATCATGGAAGTAATAAGCGTTTATAATACTTCGGTAGGTGTTGCAGTAGTCCATGGGCAGCGGTGATCGCTTACCATCAGGCAACGAACTAATATACCATAGAACTCTAACAACGCCAAAAAAATGGTTCCACGCAATAGCAACCTTGGTGGGCGGGGCGTAAAATAGCCACCTCACTTCGCCTCAGTTCGCCGTGGCGCAGCGAGTTCAACGGTTGTACTTGTACCTAACGCATAAGTGTCAATTTTACGTATCATCGAGTAATTTCGCAAGTTTAATTAGCAAAAATATGCCATCTTGTGTCGTAAAGTGGTGTAGAAGTCACACAGATATGACGAACAGCGGAATTACCTTTCATAAGTAAGTATATTAATATTTTATTTAAAACATTTTGAATAATTAGGGAAAATGTTATGCAATATGTATCCAAGATTTAAATAAAGTAAAGTAAAGCGTAACTTTACATAGTGTACTAGAAAAAATAATTGTTTTTTTTTTACTTTGATTATTGTTATTATGCATTAAATAGATCATTATATTATATAATAACTGTATTTAAAAACTCATACAAAATTATCACATATTCACGATTGCTTATGCGTATTTTTTTAAACCGACGTCAGTCGAGATAACGAAAACTAACTAATCATACTAATATACTATATACTGATTCTAGTACTAATACTTAATATTATAGTATTATCTATACATATAATAAAACAGTAAAAATATTTTGTCTGTACATTTAGTATTTTTGACTAAAATGGATAGAGGGACACTTAAAAAGAATAATAGAAAGCAAAAAAAATTTTTGGAATTTCTTGTCTGTCTGTCTGTCTGTCTGTATGTATGTACGCGTTTCACGCAAAAACTACTGGACGGATTTGAATGAAACTTTTTTTGTTGTATAGCTATAAAGTCTGGGCAACATATAGGCTATAATTGATTTTGAAAACTGGAACACCTGATGAAGAACCATAACAGAACTGCTAAACTATAAGAAATATGAAAATGGTGCCTTAACAAAAGTCGTTCAACCTGATGAGCATTTTCTGCTGACGTATAAAAATTGAAGATCTGGAACATTTGATGAAGAACTGCAAGAGACCAGCTACACTATAACATATATGGATATCGCGCCTTAGTAAAAGTCGTTCAACCTGATGAGCATTTTCTGCTGACGTATAAAAATTGAAGATATGGAACATCTGATGAAAAGCTTCAAGAGACCATGCAGCTACACTAAAACATATATGGACACACACACACACACACATATCCTTATATACCTTATAAGGCTTAGCAAAACTTGGATTAATCTGATGAACATTTTCTTCTGTAGACTTATAAAAAAAGAAAAATCCGAAACAGTTTGGAACACAAAGATTTTTCATCTAAGTTAAACTCAATGGTGAAGCCGCGGGCGACAGCTAGTATATTATAAATGCGAAAGCATGATGTTTGGATGTTTCGTACGTATGTATGTTTGTGAGTTTGTTCACGCAAATCACGCAAAATCTACTAGACGGATTTCGATGAAATTTGGCACAGAGATAGATTATGATCTGGAATAGCACATAGATTACTTTTTATCCTGAAAAATACGGTTTCTGCTGGCCTGGATTAGGATTTCAGTACAAATACAAATATTTTAGAGAATAATATAAATAAATACGTTATCAAATACATAAGTTTATAATATTTTAGATTAATGTTAAAGATAAAACCATCCATTCCTCGTTCCTCTAACATCGCTGCCATTATCGCCGCAGAGCGCGTGCGAGCTAATCACCTGATTCGTCAAATCGGTTGACACAGACGAACAACAGCGTTGAAGCATGGTCGATGAGAATGTGTGTGTTCATATAATTATTGCAGTTCATCTGTTTGCGTAAAGGTACCGAGTTAAAAGCGATCATTGTATGGGAGTTATTTTTCTATGGTATATTAGTTCGTTGCCGTCAGGTGACCCGCTTGCTCGTTTGCTGCCCTATGTTATAAAAAAAAAGTATTTATTACTTCCATGGTATAGACCAGACATAAAAAAAATTATTTCTGTGTATAATGAATTAAAAAAATAATAATTTTGTGGCAGAGACAATGACATTGAAAGTAGTAGTAATTCTGCCCTACCGCGCAGGTGGAAAAGGAAATGGATTTTCTATAGATAAAATAGTAATGAGGTAAGTATTTAAACGTAAGTATATAAATAAAAAGTTATTAAACAAAATGTTTCCTACAAAACTGCTGGGAAAGTGGAGTGAACTAAATATTGAACTAAACACAATTTCGTTCCGTTCATTCATAATTTTATTTTGAACAAATGTTTTGCTCAATTTTTTGCCGCAGCTTCACCTTCGCACAGACCTTCTAGCAACAAGGACTTCTGTGTTCTTTCGTGAAGTTTTTATTAGTTCCATGCTCACGCTATGGTCAATTTTTGAAAAAGCAAACCAGGGAAACGAATTCATTTGTTTTAGTTCCATTCAGTTTTTTCTTCATCAGAGAAGATCGGCTATTTCGCTGAGTTACCTAATTACTCCTTTTCTTTGTTTTAGTAGCTAAGAAACCCATCATGAGTGCTGCTTTTGTTGGACTACCTGGTACAGAATACAACCCGCAAAGTTTTGTGCTAACCCTATCGATCGTGTTTGTTAGCCTCGCTTTGATAGCCTCATTACTTGTGCCAAGAGGATCTGATCAAAAGTAAGTATCTAGTTATATTATTCAGCCGTTTAGACCCCAGGTCCTCGGTCCTGTCAAAAAGTCAGACGGAAGCTGGAGAGTCCGGAAAAATTCAGAAATAGAGGAGCTGGTGAAAGAGCCGAGCATACTGGGCGTGACGAAATCACAGCGACTGCGCTGGCTTGGTCATCTCGAGAGAATGAAGGAGGATCGTGGCGTCAAATTTGCCTACCTGGGGAAAGTGTCAGGAAGGCGCCTGGTCTGGCGCCCCTAGATATCGCTGGAGAGACACTGTGGAGGCTGGATTCGTGTGACCTGGGAGCGGATAACTGGCGAGCCACCGCGCAGAATAGAAGTAGATGGCGCTCTCTCGTTTCGGAGGCCAAGATCCACTTTGGCGTCACTGAGCCAGCGTAGTAGTAGTAGTAGACCCCAGGGCTGGGCAAAGGCCTATTTCTCCCTCCATTTATCCCCCCTTGAGCTATAGTAAACCAGTCTGCAGAGTATGAATTTAACACCCAAGAACCTACCTACCTTACCTACGTTTTATATCTCAGATTTTATATCTATAGATTTGAACACCATAATAATTGTATTTCCATGCACAAAGACTCATGGTTGAAATCAGCGTTGCCAATAACAAAAAATATTCCTCATAAAAATCTTTTTTTTCTTTTGTTGCAGTTTATACCGCATTTGGATATGGCAAGCCGCATTTTTCATGTGGTTAACGTGAGTACCTGCCTATGCAGCCTTTTCTTAATCAAGTCTAGTCGCATAAAGCTCCTATTTATTTATTTTGAACACACTTGCAGCGCATAATAAGCCGATGCGTGCTTTCTTTGTTGATTTTGTCTACAGAACGTAGAAAAGTTGATCAGAATAGTGTAGGTACCAACAGTTGTTACATAGGTACCTACTCGTGTATATGACACATCTAATGCTCTTCAGGTGCCTTTATACTTTACACTTATAGCCATTGTTTTTGTTTTTATTCATTTTGTCACAAAGAAGGAAACATATCTAGGTACATCTAGGTACCTACACGGAAATCGTCACTCAGCCACTTGCGGTCTCACGCTTTTTTTTTTCTTTTCTTAACATATTTATAAAGTTAAATACGCTAATATTATTACAATCTAGCCTAATTGTAGGCTAATGAGTAATTTTATATTAACCTAATTTTATAAAGTTCGTAGTATAAGAATGTGTCCATCGGCACTTTTCTTACTGTCTCTATTTAAGGGGAGGCACTTTGTCTCACGCTTAGCGAAATAATTATGCGAATTAAGTATAATCTCACTGTTCCCCGGGCTTAGGCTCGTCGGCCGTCAGGCCCTCAGTCCGGCCACGCTTTTGGCGACGCTCACGAATTTTAAAATCTGATTGTCCTCAACGCTCTCCTGTTTTATTTGAAGTTGAAAAATATCTGGGTGTTGGGGGTATGCATGGAACACATTTATTACCTACACGGCAGGAAAATATCAGGAATATAATACAGCCTCTCAGGATAACATAAACCCCATCTATACCCCATCAGCGGTGGTGGCCGAGCCGGTAGGGCGCCCTCCTGTGGATGCAAAATCCCAGGTTCGAATCCTGCCCGGGCTACATGAGTTTGTATACCAATCTGACTCAGGGTAGTTTTCATCGACCACCACTTGCTTCCGGTGAAGGAAAACATCGTGAGGAAACCCGCATTCTGGTTGATGATTATCAGCTAGTGTGTGAAATGGAGATGGCAATGGCAAACCACTCCATTAAAATTGCCAAGAGAGTCGTTGTGTGTTTAATCCCATATAATGACCACGACCCTCAGTCATGAGGAATTTTTTATTTTTTTTTTATTTTTATTTATTAAGGTGTGTAAAACAGGTAATAGCCATTACATTTATAAAAAAAATAACAATTTAAGCAAGTATGGAACTAGGTTATAGCCCAAAATATACACACACAGAAGGTTTTAAAAATATAGAAACGTAAAAACATTAAAATAATAAGTATAAAGCAAGTTCAAAATAAATAAAATTTTAGAAGTAGGTAGTTAAGTGAATTATATATGCCATCAAACAATATATGCAATCAATTATAAACAATTTAGCACACTAGATCTAAAACTACCCAGGCTAGCTCCAAAGATATCGAGTCCATTTCTAAGAGGCATATGAGTAACAGGGTTATAAAATGAGGTATTATTCTTGTAAACCTGCAAGCAGAATGTACGACTCCGATTTCTTAAGGCAAAGCGCGTGTTGAAACAGAGTAATGAGAGCAAATAGGGTGAATCTATGATAGCGTGAACGATTTTATATAGATATAATAACTCTATTAATTTACGGCGATTTTCAAGTGAAATGCAGTGGAACTTGTTCAACTTATCCAAATAATTTGACAGGGAACGACCCATACCAAATCTAGGTAACTAATATTTTTTAGTAAATTTTTCTGCATTCTCTCTATTCTCTGGCAATGTACTTCATAAAATGGAGACCAAACAACACAGGAAATACAACTAAAGAGAGATCTAAACTTCATCTGAAATAGGTACCCAGTGTAAAACTACATGTAGTAGCTTATGTGGGAGTAACGAACTTGTATGATTTTAGATGGATCACAATATATGTTTCACAAACCCACCCGATGGAAGGATCTAATCCTACGTTCAAGAGCAAGACATTGGCGTGGCTAGACTGACTTTCGTGGGTATGCATCATTTTTATTTGTACTAGCTTTCTGCTCAAGGCTTCCCTCGCGTTAATCCTTTCTTAGTGGATGCTTACGTCATAACATCTACCTGCATGCCAATTTACAACCCGATCCGTCCAGTGGTTTGGGCTGTGCGTTGATAGATCACTATGTCAGTCAGTCACCTTTGAGTTATTGGTATATATATATAGATTACGGCCAACATAGGGCGAAGCCCCATTTCTCCGTTGCGTTGCATTGCGTTGCGTCGCGTCGTCGCAACGGATCAATGCATTGTATGCCCCACCACTAGCCACGACGTCGCATCAGTTGTAGCAGGGTTGCCAGATGCTATTTTCCAATTTCGCCAACAAAAAATAAGTTTCTTTGAAAATTTCGGAAACGGCACATCACTAGTCCTGCCTAATGCTGTCTGGGGGGGGAGGGGCACGTTTCTGTTATTTCTTAATTTGATATGCACTGTCATGGAATCTCCCTCCACAGTAGGTACCGTGATGACTTAAACGAAGAGTCACCTCACACCCCTATTTGGCTAACCTACTATAGGTAGTTGCAATAATAACTACAGATTGCAGTTAACAGATGTCATTATTTATTAAATTATTTTCAGGGCCGTGCGGGAAATATCAAGCCACTGAAATTACCAACTACCAAAACATCAAAAATTCGCACCAAAGCGACAAAAAAACGTTTATTACGTAACGACGACGACACAACGACTACGACCACCATGTCTACCACCACTACGACCACGTCTACCACGTCTACTACGTCTACTACGTCTACTACGTCTACCACGTCTACCACGTCTACCACCACTACGACCACCATCACCACAACTACCACCACTACGTCCACCAGCACTACGACCACCACCACCACCCCTAAACCGTTTTCTTATGAAAGTAAGATTGATTTATATTTTACCATATTATATTTTTATGTGACTTTCTTCTTCTTCTTCTCTCAGCCGAAAGACGTCCACAGCTGGACAAAGGCCTCCCCCAAGGATTTCCACAACGACCGGTCCTGCGCTGCCCGCATCCATGCGCAACTTGCGACCTTCACCAGGTCGTCTGTCCACCACTACGATTCATATGTAACTTTACCACTTTATTATTTTAGATTTTACTATTTGTATTATTTATGGATATGTGGCTAATCTGACTCACATGAGGTGAGTTATATAGGGGTCACCATTAAATTAACTGATTGACCGAAGTACTGTACCTACTATGTTCGGACGAGAACTTGGTAGGTTTATACCAGAAGGGCTGGTAAATGAAACGCGTGTTCACTGTTTAGTGAGTAAAATCAGACTGTCTTTTAATAGATGTTTTAAGTTAAACGTTAACAGTTGTAACGGAACATTATCATAAAAAATGGTTGCGCCAAAATTATTTGGAATTCCATTCGGCAATAATCATAAAGTAAGTTGCCGGTTGTAAATAAGTTGTATAAGTTGTCGGTCCCTTGTTGCGAAGGCATTGTGCATTTTGTTAATTGCTTTACGATGCCTTCGCAAAGCTTAGGTGCCGTTAGGTCCCGTGGGAATGCCACGGATCGCCACAATATCATCAATATCCTCCTAGCCTAATTAGCCCAAGCACACAATGAATCGCGTAGAACAGAACAAGCTAGGTGGACAAAATTATTTTTTGTTGTGTATGGTATAATAAATAATATAACCGTAGAGATTTAAGTATAAATAATTTTTAAATCTCTACTGTGTTTATCTTTTACAAAACAACCAGAGTTATAAAATTTTCCCCGACCAACCAGGAACGACAGGGTTCCCCTGTGAAAACAATGACATCCACGAAGGTTTGTATGGATTTGAAATTGAATCTGATGATTACGTTTACTTTACAGGCGCGGCTCCGTCGGACTGCTCAAAAGATAATTTCGATTTATTCGGAAATATTGTCGATTTTAAAGTTCAATCATCAGATCAAAATTTCCAAATACATCCTACAGTAATATGTGATGGTCAAGATGGACTTAAATATTTCTATCGAGTGAGTAACTTTGACAAATATATAAATATAATATAATATAATAGAAATAACCCAGGTAGGGTTGCCAGGTCGCCAAACCTAATAGCCGGACAGACCAGCCAGTTTCGCCGGACATTTGGGTTGAAAGGCCAGACACCCTACTTTATTGAGTGGATTTTGTCTCAGTATTAATAGGTATGGTCTCAGTATTAATAGGTATGGCCTGTGGTGTGGCCCTAGAATAGCACCAACCCATCTCTTCCCGTGGGTGTCGTAAGAGGCGACTAAGGGATTTCAAACGCCGGAGGATGGGCAGCAGCATCTTTCCGCGTAATATGCCATTACACTGCGATCGCCAACCTGCCTGCCAAGCGTGGCGATTACGGCAAAACCCTCCATGGATGAAATCCTTGGGGAGGCCTTTGTCCAACAGTGGACGTCTTTCGGTTGAGAGAAGAAGATTAATAGGTACGACGAAAAAAATTGTATGTAAAATCAAGCTTTTTTTGGTAATACCGGACAGAGCGCAGACTGTCGATTACTGTCGTCTGCGCTCGGCCAAGCTCGGCGCTCGCTCGTTTGCGAAATGTAAAAAGCGTAACGTGCCGGACAGGCCGGACACCGTTTATTTTGGCCGGACACGCAATCAAAAAGCCTACCTGAGTCCGGCTTTATCCGGACGCCTGGCAACCCTAAACCCGGGTATGGAAAATGCCCACCCAAGTTCTACCAATAGTAATAGGCAATAACAGGTATCGCAGCGAAAAGTTTACACAGGTATTTAAATTTCCCTTGAGTCCGTGTCTAAAGTTTTGAGGAATACTATTTTCGCTGTCAGAAATCCTGATTCTCCCTCTCCTTGAGGGTCTCGAGGCGGGAGATCAGTAATAAAAAGACATTGGTCGATTGGTCCTTGGGGGAGGCCTTTGTCCAGCAGTGGACATCTTTCGGCTGAGAGAGAGAGAGAGAGGGGGGTTTGAGAAGAAGAAAACTTAACATAATATAATATTATTTTTAAATAAAATTTAATTCGACAAATGCCAGGAAGTCCCCACCGACCAATTCGATGGCACAACTGGTTGTATCACCAGGATGCTCGGACGTATAATTTTCCCTTTCGGCCGCCATGGCAGCCAGTTTCACAACCTGTTGTGAAAAAAGGAATTTTTATTCTTTCTTGGCAATTAGTTGCGACGGAAGATTTTTTTCTTTATATGCAAACAGTTACCAACAAAGAATACTTTTGCCGCCGTGGCAACTAAGTTTCGCAACTAGTTGTGAAAAAGAAATTTTCGTCGCACAACTAGCTGTGCGAACATATAAAAATTAAATAATCTGGACCTGTTCGGAAATTGGTAAGAAATTGGGAGTTTACCGTTGCACTTCTAGTTAAGCTACTATATTTTAACTGTAGCGGTGGTGGCCAAAAAAGGGCAGAAAAGTTCTCGAGTGGCGACCACGAACCGGAAAACGTAGTGTTGGCAGGCCTCCCACTCGGTGGACCGACGACCTGGGGAAGGTCGCGGGTTGCGCATGGATGCGGGCAGCGCAGGACCGGTCGTTGTGGAAATCCTTGGGGGAGGCCTTTGTCCAGCAGTGGACGTCTTTCGGCTGAGAGAGAGCTGGTGGCCAAGTTTTAATGACACCCGCCTGAGGTCTGGCAGGACTCGGGTTCAAATCCTACCTGTGTTATATGAGTTTGTAGACCAATCTGACTCATGTATGGTAGTTTTCTCATAGACCACCACCTCCTTCCGGTGAAGGAAAACATCGTGAGAAACCTGCACATCGGCTGTTTAGTTTACTAGTGTGTATACGGCTACTGCCACTAGATGGACATTCAAGGGATGTGGTCTTCTTGAACGGCTACATCCCTAAACGACCATGCATATACTTGAAAGGTCACAATAATTACACACAATTATATGCAAATAGTCACCAACAACGAATAATTTTGCCGCCATGGCAACTGAGTTTCGCAACCAGTTATGAAAAATAAATTTTTATTCTTTCTTGGCAACGGGCGATTTTCCGAGACCCAATTTAAAAAAAAAAACAAATAGTTCCAGATGACTTCATAGATGGCGCATAGTAAAATGCGAGTCCAATGCGAGAAAGCAAAAATGCAAATCCTAATAAAATAAAAAAAGGTTAAAGTAGGTGTCAATATTGTTTTGTGCAACTGTCAAACTGAGGTGATTTTTTTTCTGCTTCTGGTTGACAAGAAAAAACCCATAATATAGCCCATTATTACAACTCGGCTTTCATAAAACGCCATCTATTGAGATTTTATTACATCGATGTTTTTCTTAATTTGATTGCACAGTCTAAAATGATGGGCCTTTTAAATCTTACTAACCACAGCTTTTTTTTTTTAGTTTAAATATTTTTATTCGTTTGTGGAATTTCATGAAAAAAACTCAACCGATGGGTGGAAAAAGTTAAATACATATAATATACAGAATCCAGATGACTATCTGAAGACAGGCACTAGTTATTATATAACCATTAACAACACTCATGTGTGTTTAGGCAGAAATCAAAATTATAAGAATCCATCGTTCGGTTTCTTTGACTTAAAAATAAAAAGGTGCACAAAACTTTGTATATCCTCATACGGAGTTGTTAAATGGTCATTTTCGAAGTAAGTACATCTATTCATTAACTTTGCTTTTATATTGCATTAAATTAAATGAATGAACGAGCGAATGAAAGGTAATTATAATGTATGAATTGCTGACCATAGTGACTCTTTGAGAAATAAATACATACAAATCCATACTACAAAATACTACGTAATTTAAAATAGACTACGTCCTGTTTGGCAACTGTTTTGTTTCGTAACCATCATTAAATAAGTACCTACCTAAACAATTTGGTGTTTCGTAACCTTTTAATTTTTCATACCTACCGTTACTAAAACATACGCACGGTCTGCAAAACTGCGCAAGTAGGTTCCTACCTACTCGATCACTCTGGCTGGACAATGAAATGACAATGTCGGCGCTGGGTACTTGGCTCCGCCCATACTAAAAAGCAGGCCGTTATAAAGCACACAGTTTGGTGAGAAATGACATAAGCCCCACGCCTTAAGATGACGTCGGTGCACCATTGACTGTAACAGTGCACCATTGACTGCAACGGTGCACCATTACTTTACCGTCTTTACCATTGCGCTACCGCAACACGTGACAGTCAACTTTTAGATACTGCAAGGTTCACAAGAGCGAGGCTAGCTGAAGTTGGGTGCTTTACATGTTCAGCAACCCTCGAAACACTATTGATGCGATATTCTTATTTCAGAGGGCGTGAAGAACTTTTTAAGATCTGCTATAGAATCGATGCCAGAATCATATACTAAACTGTCCGGATACGGAAGTAAGTCAAATTTTTATTTTACAAGGTGATTTTATTTAATGATGTGTATCGTTTTTGGGGTTTCCGGGTTATGCTGTATACGAAAATGACATTTATTTTTAATTGAAGATGGCTCACAGTTCTTTTGGAAAATCTTGGAATAAAAAGCTTAGCTTGATTAATTTTACAAGCCCATGATTGCCTCTTGTTTGATAGAGTACTTACAGTCCTCTGGACATAGTCTCCTAGAATGGGCATCTGCCATAATCTGCGTTTCCACTTTTGATTTGTTCAAGCTTATTTTGGATGTCTAATAGTTTTATGTTTCTTTGTTGAGGAAATAAAGCATTTTTCTCGAACTTCTCTGAAACAGTTCCGATTTTGACGCTTTTTTTAAATTATTTGAAATCTGAAACATTTTGGGAGTCTTTCGCAATTAGAAAATCTGGAAGGTGAAGTTGGATTGGGAGCTACATGGGTATGATCACAAATTACTAAATAGTTACTTCGTGGTATGACTTTGTCATTGAGCATCGTAGTGAAAAGGCCCATGGAAACGCAGATTATGGCAGATGCCTTTCTAGATGTCCAGAGGACTGTAAGCACTGTATCAAACAAGAGGCCATCATAGGCTTGTAAAATTAATCGTAATACCAACTGTAAACTCCGTTTTACTACTTGTCCACCACCACACATATTTTTCTTCCAATTATTCAATTCCCTACTAAATGAAGAAACCCCTAAATAAAGAATTATTATGAAAGGAAATTTTTTCAAGCTTAAGAAATTAAAAGGCAGCTGAAGACTGACGTCTGGCCAAAGATCCAAGAGCCAGATTGATACGACACTACACCGAAGATATCCCGGACGTCAGCCTATACGAGATTAGAATAGCTCTCAAACAGTTAAAAAACAATAAGGCACCGGGTGACGATGGAATCACTGCTGAGCTTCTGAAAGCAGGTAGAACGCCAGTATTAAAAGCTCTTTAGAAGCTATTTGATTCCGTCATACTCGAGAGACAAACGCCTACGACATGGCACAGAAGTGTGGTGGTACTCTTCTTCAAGAAAGGCTACAAAACCGTATTGAAGAATTATAGGCCTATCTCACTTCTGAGCCATGTCTACAAACTGTTTTCGAGAGTCATTACGAATCGTCTCGATCGCAGGTTCGACGACTTTCAGCCTCCCGAACAATCCGGTTTCCGAAAAGGCTTTAGAGAATTATAATCAGCCATTATGCTTGGCGTTTGTGGACTACGAGAAAGTATTCGATTCGATCGAGACCTGGGCTGTGCTACAGTCTCTCCAACGGTGCCAAATTGAATATCGATATATCGAAGCGCTGAAGTGTTTGTACGAAAACGCCACCATGTCGGTCCGTCTCCAGGATCAAGGTTCGAAACCTATCCAGTTACAGCGAGGGTTGAGACAGGGAGACGTGATATCTCCAAAATTGTTCACCGCCGCCCTGGAAGATGGTTTCAAGCTTCTGGTTCAAGCTTCTGGACTGCAGCGAACTCGGTATCAATATCAACGGCGAGTACATCACTCACCTTCGATTCGCTGACGATATCGTAGTCATGGCTGAGACCTGGAAGACCTAAGCACAATGCTCGATGGCCTCTGTAGAGCCTCTCAACAAGTGGGTCTAAAAATGTACATGGACAAGACGAAATCTATGTTTAATATCCGTGTCGCACCCTCCCCTCTGAAGGTTGGAAACTCTACACTCGAAGTTGTTGACAATTATGTATACCTGGGACAAACAGTTCAGTTAGGTAAGTCCACCTTTGAGAAAGAGGTCAACCGTCGAATCCAACTCGGCTGGACAGCGTTCGGAAAGCTCCACGATATCTTCTCGTCCAAAATACCGCAGTGTCTCAAGACTAAGGTCTTTGACCAATGTGTGTTGCCAGTAATGACATACGGAACAGAGACGTGGTCGCTTACTATGAGCCTCATAAGAAGGCTCAAGGTCACCCAAAGAGCGATGGAGCGCGCTATGCTCGGAGTTTCTCTGCTTGATCGAATCAGAAATGAGGAAATCCGTAGGAGAACTAAAGTAACCGACATAACCCGCAGAATCGCCAAACTTAAGTGGCAGTGGGCGGGGCACATAGCTCTTAGACAGAGACTCGTTGGGGCAGAAAAGTTCTCGAGTGGCGACCACAAACCGGAAAACGTAGTATTAGCAGGAGGCCAATTCTCGCGTTTGCGATATTTTATCGAATTTGATAATATATCAAACTTCTTTTATCGAACAAAATTATCACAAAATCCTCCAAAATGGTATTCTCGAACCTATTCGACATGAAACTCGATATTATATCGAAAACTAGGGCTTCTCTAATTGAAAACACGTTCCTTTTTCTCGATTATACTTAACTACAATCGATAAATTTATGTTTTACTTGTTTCATTAAATATTTTATATAAAACCAATGTTTTAATAGTGAATTTATGTAAAAATAGTTATAATACTTTATTTTATGTAATTTAATAAGCTCCAATGCAAATTTATAAAATGCAAAGAAAATGAAATATTTTAGAGTTGATGGAGAGAACGGAACGCGAGGATACTTGTCATTGTTTGTTTATTGTGTGTGTGAGGTTAAGTGATATTTGTTATCGGAGTATCAATTATATTCTTATGTATGATATTGTTTCTTTACGAAATTGAATCGAGAAACAAATAAGGTATGGTACTCGAGGCAGAAAAAAGCAAAGTATGTATCTATCCAAACCTCTATATTAGGCTTCAATAAAATAATTTTATGTAAATAAACAACGATTTCCAATAAAATTGAATACAAAATCGTCAGCATTCATATTTTACTAAACCATAGCTGAAGAAAAATACAAAGCGTCTTGTAAAGTACGAATATTATGTTATTCAATAGCTTTGAAGCAACAAATATCACACACGATATGGTTTTCGGCCACGCTCGACCACTCGATGCGTATCGAGGGCTGACGCTGGATAAATGTCACATTTGAAATCACGAGAATACGCAATTTCGATATTTATCGATATCCGCCATGTTTTTCGATAAATGTCGAAATTGATATTATATCGCAGACCCCAGAATTGCCTCCCAGGCCTCCCACTCGGTGGACCGACGCCCTGGTGAAGGTCGCAGGACGCGCATGGATGCGGGCAGCGCAGGACCGGAGGCCTTTGTCCAGCAGTGGACGTCTTTCGGCTGAGAGAGAGAGAGAGAGTTTGTGGATACTGAGCTGTAGTATTGGCTGCCTTTACAGAATAACTTTTCTTTATGCCGTCTGAAATTAACAACTTAACCGTAACAAAAGTATCACCCCGTATCTGAGACGCGCACGAGTTTAATCTGAACCGGTTCTAGCGTCGTCGTTGGCGCCTGATCGAGGCAAGGTAGGTATCTTAATACTTGCTTTGAATGCATCGGGCGGGTTGTCGCGGTTCACTATTTAGCGCGTTCCGATTGCGGCCCTACGATTTAATTGTATTTAATTTATATTAGATTATTTATGTTTTTGATGTGTTTTTGATGTCAACTTCCGAGGCCCGGAAAATCTCGGAAGAGATTATGTGGCATCGTACATAAAGGAAAATTGTTATATTTTATATTGTATTAAATAAATAAAAAAAAAAAAAAAATCATACACTTCCTTCCCATACAGGAACCTTAGTTTTCGAAAAACGTTTTTACTTTCGTGAGAAGGAGAAGAGGTTTTTACATTTTTGACGAAGACATCCAATGTTTATGCTTATCTGTAATGTAATGTTTTGCTATAGCAAGGAGATAAATATATGTTTTAAACGATGTACAGCCTATTTAAGCTGACTGCTTTTGTTATCTGTAATGGTAGTTTGAGATTGTAACGAACAGATTGTAGAGAGTACATTGCTCTAGCCATCCACCTTACCTGCTGATGGCCTGATCTCAAGCGCTTTATCTTCGTGTCCTCGCCCAAGAATATATAAAAAGCTCAACCATTTTCCGATAATCATCCCTGATAATGGTTTCCATTCATTTTTATTTGTAAACTGATACCAGCTCCGGAATATCCATAGTATTGGTATTTGGTTGCATCAATAGCCAATTAAATATCACGGCTATTTATATTTCCTAGTTAGCTTAATTTTCTAGTTGGCTTGAAACTTTTTAAATAGTGGTTATGTCCGGGCTATTGGTGAGTTAGGTTTATGAAAATAGATTTCCAATACGAGCTCGTACATATGATGGTGGCAAGCAAAAAGCAAAATTAGGTATAGTGGGTCTTTTGTAGAGTTTTCCTAACGCTTCTAAAGGAAGCTGTTCTATCCTTGCTTTTTCGAGAAATATTTTAAAATTTATTTGAAAATTTTACTTACACTAACAGTTGATTTGACTACATGTAGTAGTTTCTCCTGTTGTTATTGTTATTATATATTAAACTTCCTCAACTAAATTAATACTCTTGTTTAAAACTACATAATTGGATATACACAGTGAATAAAATCTAAATACGAAAAATAACACCAAATATTGCGCTAGAAAAAACTAAATTGAGTAAGAATGGTCCCAGTACTAATGCGCAATTTGTATGCTGGAAATACCTTCCGATGCAAATCAACACGGGGTAACGTACTCAATGAGTTAAAACTTTTGCTACCAGGGATCATTTGAGGGTAGAAGAAAAAAAATGAGTTCACCCTTGGCAGCACCCGTTCTCAAGCACACAAACATACTATAGGCACAGTTTAATAAGACATACAGTTGTTCATCGGCCTTGATGATGACGGTAACGCCGCGCCGACCGCCAGCAGTGTGATCCACGACACCTGCAGTGTCAGAATTGTCAAAAAATTGCATGTACTTTTTTTATAAATATGAGGAGACGGCTACGAGTGGTGAGACGCCGCTTTGAATTTTTATTGATTGTAACGATTTTTTTTTTTTTTTTTTTTTATCTAAATGACCGAACTTACCTTTGTAAATATATGTAATAAGCGCGGCTAGACAGTAAAATCGACTCGAATGCCGCGACAGAAAATGGCGCGACAGTACGTCAGCGCCAGCATCCCGTGCAGAGACAATTTTTCAGGATGAGGTTACAAAAATAATATTTTTGGATCCAAGATGGCAGATATTTTTTTTCTTAATTTTACAATATGGGTATCGTTTTAAAGGTTTTGAGGATGCTTGATTACGAAAATAACATTTTTATTATGAGATCCAGGTTGGCGGACAATTTTTTTTTAAATTTAAAATGTGGGTACCTACCTATCTTATTATATGTTTTGGGGATGCTGATAACGAAAATATCATTTATTATGAGATCCAAGATGGCGGACAATTTTTTTTGGCATTTTTGTTTCTGACATACATACGCGGTTCAAAATGTAAATAGAAAACAAATTTCCCTTAAAAACAGTTCCAATCAAATCCGGCCAAATGTCCGCAAGTTCGCATGTACATTTTGAACCGCGTATGTATGTCAGAAAACATAAAAATAAATTTTAAAAAAATTGTCCGCCATCTTGGATCTCAAAAAATAAATGTTATTTTCGTCATCAGGCGTCCCAAAAACCTATAAAACGATACCCATTTGTTGAATTTAAAAAAATGTCCACCATCTTGAATCTCAATTTTCGTCATCAGAGACCCCAAAAAACCTATGAAACAATACGCATATGTGTGTAAAATATAAAAAAAAAATGTCACGCCATGTCCTTGGAGTCTAAAAATAAATGTTTTTTTTCGGTCATCAGCGTTCCCAAAAAAAATATAAAACGATACCCATTGTAAAAAAAAAAATTAAAAAATGTCGACCATCTTGGATCCAAAAATAAAAAGACGTGCACTTAGTCGGTCTCTGGAGATTGGGTGGAAAATGACACGAGAAGATATGAGTATGTCATCTAAACAGCTTTGTTGGATTGGAGGGACTCTGCCTAAAGTCTGACGTCGCTCCTCACAGAAAGTTTTTTTCAAAATATAATACAATCTTTAAATTAGTACCGCACTGCCATGCCGCCACTAAATCGGAAAATGGAAATTAGTATGGCCGTGCGTGCCCCACCTCACATTCCTCGCCCCCACCTCCACGATTGCCCCGCTTATAAAGCTTCTTTTCGATGACCGGTATGATGAACAGACATTCCGGTTTGTGCTCTCGAGGTGTGCAGACGTGTTGTCGCGGCACGCCTCTCACGCCAAAGGAGGACTCTCTGGAAGAGCGCCGATCGTTTGCGGTCCAGTGTATTCGGGCTGCTTGAAAGCGGAGCTCTCGGCCTCACACAGTGGGTGATTTATCACACACATATTGAGGTCTTGAATTCTGTGGACATCAGTCAGGGTCTCTGTCTACCAACGCTAAAAGCGTCTGGGGAATTCTTGGAATTCAGTTGTGCACTTACATGCACGCTGGGTTTCGGGAACACTCACCCCCCCCGATCCACCTCTCGTGGATCTCTCCCCGGGAGAGATCGAGTGCAATCGTCCTTCTCAGGGCGGCAGCCTGTTTCGTGTTCCCGCACGCCTTTAGTGCGGACGAAGTCCTCACATTTAGTTGGGGCCCTTCAGCGAGCAAATTGGTCGGCTTTCTAACGAACGCCACCGAGCTGGTTGGTCGCTGAAGGTAGTGCGGACCCTGGCACTAGCCCTTTCACCCCTTCAGGGTGTCGGGCGAGATTACAGGCTGGGCCCGGGACCACTGGCCTTGGGGGCTTCCCTAGTCAACCCCGGGTATCGGTTAGGTATATAGAGATGTGTGTATGTTGGGTAAGTATATTGGATATGATTTGAAAGTCCACCAGTTCTCAACACAATCACTATTTATTGTTCTTATGTGTAACACGGGAATCACGAATTCACAGATAAATCGATCGGGCCTATATTGACATAAGGAATTACATATAGAGTACAATTGAGCTACCGCGACGGCGAGCGGGGTGCAACTGGCTCGCTCCTATCGCGTTGGTTAAGATTGCAGCGTAAGCTTTTTACATATTATAGGTAGGTGAGTACACCTATATCATTTCCCACCTTTTTTAGAAAAATTTTTGAAAGAATAAGAAAATTTTTACAAACGAAAAAGTAAGTACATTAACTAATAACAAGTCATATCTAAAGTTCTGCGTAATGCAGCTTGCCTACGTGCAGAAATGTGCTACGCTGCGTTTTATAGTTACAATAACAAAGGTATAAATTTCAAGAATAACAATGATGAAACGTTATCAAGTTACTGACCAACAATTACAATTACGAATGCTTCTGCTGAATGTAATATGAACTGCTAATGATAAACATTAATTCAAATGCAATTTGTGTTTCTTGAATACCAATTTATGTGTACAGTACATCATACCTATGATATAAGGATATATTTTGCGTTATACATAAAATTTTGAGAAAAAAATTTTTGACTTTTATACTAACTAATTAAATGTAGGTCCGTATATACTATTGGTATCGTACTCTGCTGTACCGTCTCGGCTTCATCGTGGCTGGACCAACGACACGCACTCTGCAGAACGTCCTACGATTGTACAACAAAATACGATACACAAAAATCACACATAACACTTACACATAAGAGATAAGTTTATATAACAAATATTTACGAGTGACCGATCAGGTGAACACTACATTAGGCGTCGGAGTTGTTGAAACCTATTGTTGTGGTACTTGTCGAGTATCCACCTTAATATTATGTAAGGTTGTGTTACTGACAACTTCTTTCCACATCCATTTTCTAACACTTTTAATGCAACGTCTTTTTGCACAGTAGCACAAGGTAATTGCGAACAAAATTACGATCACAATCATCACTATACCAAGTATGTTTAACTTGTTGTCTATAGTGACATTAGATAAATTCTCAGTGACAAATACATTTTCTTTTGTCTGACTTGCACTCATGTTGTGAAAATGTTAGTTCACAATAACGATCGCGACAATGGTTAAATGCACGAAAAATAATTTTGTAACAATGAACCTGAAAAAGAAAAATTAATGCTTTATACTTTGTGCTACGTGATTATAATAATTTATAAGTTTCCTGTAATTTTCGCTAAGATGACAAATTGTATCACGTTGTATCGACGCTGGTATGCATGATTATAAAATAAAAATATAGTAAGTACAGAAGTGTAACCAAAATGTTGGTTTGTATTCTACAAAAATCTAACTGGTTGCTTACTAACTCTACCTGATCGTGTGACATAAGATGATTTACTAGGTTCGCTCGTCTGAATTGTGACTTTCTTAACAATTTTAGGTTTTTCTAAATTTAACTGATAGTCTTTTTTCAAATAATCTTTAGATAAATCATTACTTTCCATGTCTTCATTTAATACATAAGCTGGTTTTAAACGATCTATAGATACTGAAAAGTTGTCTGTTAGGTAACTGAATTTTTAAATACTTTATTTGTCCTACTGATGACGTGGTATGGTCCGTCATAAGGAGGTTGTAACGGTTTCCTTACTGCGTCATTGCGGAGAAAAACATATTCGCTATTCTGTAAATCTTTGTGCACGAATATCTTACGAGGATTTTTTATTTTCCCTAGTTGCAGGTTTAAATTCGTCAATAATTTCTTTTAATTTACGTACATAGTTATATTCATCGCATGGAATGTTATTTATCTTATTGTCACATAAGTCACCTGGCAACCTAATATTATCACCATAAACCATTTGAGCTGCAGTAACACCTGAATCTAACCTAATTGCACTTCGTAACCCTAACATAGCAGTGGGTAATTCAAGTACCCATGACTTGCTATTTAATCGGGCTTTAAGAGCGTTTTTCAAAGATCTATGCCATCGTTCGATTGCTGAATTACTCGCTGGATGGTAAGGAGTTGTTCTAATTTTGTGAATACCCAGTAATTTCATAAGCTGTTTGAAAAGGTTGCTTTCAAATTGCCTACCCTGATCGGTTGTGATTTTAATGGGACAACCAAAACGACAAATCCAACCATCATATAATGTTTGGGCTATAACTTCAGCTGAAATTTCTTTTACTGGGAATGCTTCGGGCCATCGAGTATACCTGTCTATTACTGTAAATAAATATTTGTTCCCGTCGGAAGTTTCGGGTAATGGGCCTACCAGGTCGCAATGAATTTGTTGAAAACGACCTGTGGGTTCAAATTGACCTAAATCAGAAACAGTATGTCTTTGTATTTTTGCTCTCTGACATCGTACACAAGTTTTCGCCCATCTGTTAACATCTTGATTCATGTTTGGCCAAAAATACCTTTCGCTGACTAATTTAACACTAGCTCTAATACCTGGATGGCTCAAATCATGTAAGGAATCAAAAGCAATACGACGAAAATTTTTTGGTAAATATGGTCTGGCTCTATCCCTAGATATATCACATAAAATTGAGTTTTCATTATCGTAAAATTGAATTCTTTTAAATTTAATACTGGACGTGTCATTTGATTCGTTCAATAGTTTTGCAAGCTGTTCGTCGCCTTCCTGCGCGTTGGCGAGTTCGTGGAAGTCTATAACCGTGGGACAAGATATGGTTTCAATTCTCGACAATGTATCGGCTACTATGTTATTATTACCACTTATATGACGGATTTGTGAGGTAAATTCGCTAATGAACATTATTTGTCTAGCGCGTCGAGCAGTTTCTCTATTTGTGCCTAATTTACTCATAGCAAATGTTAAAGGTTTGTGATCAGTAAAATACTGTGAGTTCACGACCTTCTATCATGTTTCTGAAATGTATTATTGACATATAGATAGCTAAGAGCTCTCTATCATATGTACTGTATTTTCTTTGAGCTTCTGTTAATTTTTTGGAAAAATATCCTAATGGCTGATACGTATTATTTACTTTTTGCTGTAAAACAGCACCAATGCAAGTGTCAGATGCGTCAGTCATCAAAGCTAAAGGACTATTAATATCTGGATAAGTTAACATTGCTGCATTTTTGAGATCGTTTTTTACACTGTTCAAAATTTTCCTCAGCCTCGGGCGTCCATTTAATAGGAGTTTTATCTTTGCGTTTTGAGGAACCTAAATATTTATTTAATTCTGACTGATGGTCAGCTGAATGAGGTATATGAGCTCTATAAAAATTTAACATACCTAAAAATCGTCTGAGTTCCTCAACATTATTAGGTTTTGGAAAATCAATTATAGCCTTTACCTTATCTTCTAATGGTACAATCCCTTCAGTAGATACTTTGTAACCTAAAAAATCTACTTCTTTTTGACCAAATTTACACTTTGAAAAATTTATTGTTATGCCATATTTATTAAATCTTTCGAATACTTGTTCTAGATGTTCTTTATGTTGTATTTCATCATTAGAAGCTATGATTACGTCATCAATAAAATTGAATAAAAAATCTAAACCATGGAGAACAGTGTGATGCATAAAACGCTGAAAAGTTTGTGCGGCATTTCGTAGACCAAAGGGCATTTGCAAGAATTCAAATAATCCAAAAGGGCAAATGACGGCTGTTTTTGGAATATCACTTTCCGCGACTGGTATGCAATTATAGGCTCTATTAATATCAAGCTTAGAAAATATTTTTTTACCAGCTAAAACATATGTGAAATCTTGCAAACGGGGTACAGGATATCTATCTGGTTTTGTGACTGCATTCAAACGTCTGTAATCACCACATGGCCTAATGTTACCATCTTTTTTAGGAACGATGTGTAAGGGACTTGCCCAAGCGCTGCTACTCGGCCTACAAATCCCTAACTCCTGCATAATTCTAAATTCATTTTTAGCTTTAGCATACCTGTCCGGTGGTAGCTGCCTCGCTCGTGCTCTCACTGGTGGTCCCGTAGTCTCGATGTGATGGCGTACGCTGTGCTTGCTGGTTTCCTTATATGACACCGGTTTAGTTAACTCGGGATACCTATTTAACAGATCTTGATAGGGACATTCATTGGTTATTGTTCGTAAAGTTGGCACAGAGCTACTAGAAATATTACCTAAAACGCTTAAGTTGGTTACCTGATCGATCAATCGCTTGCCACTTATATCTATAAGTAATTTAAAGTTAGCTAAGAAGTCCGCACCTAATATTGGTTGCTTGACGTCCGCTAATACAAACATCCAACGAAAAGCTCGTCGTAAATTAAAATCTAAAACCATAAAATGTATGCCATAAGTCCGTATTTCAGTTCCATTGGCCGCATACAATTTATATTGATCACTTTGAGCACGATCTTTTTTATTTACGAAAGTACGAGGTAACACAGAAATGTTAGCGCCACTATCAACTAGAAAATTGAGATTAGATGTCCTATCCCTAACGCACAGACGGTGATTAACATACCGGTCGCTGCCTCCCGCCGCAGACAACACCGTGTCTAGTTTCCCGCTGGAGCCTTGGAGCTGGAGTCGTTCTTCTTCCAACTGCATGGCTGCACGCACTTGTTGGCTCGTTGACGGAAACGGAAATGGTAGAAACACAACCAATTGGGATCTTCGGGGGTTCGCCTACGACTGGTGCTGGGGTTACGTGACCTAGACCTTGAAAACCTAGGGTTCCTGCTTCTTGATCGTCCTCTTTGAGTGGTTTCCAGCTTCTTGAGTCTATCATCTATCTTGGCAATTTCCGCAATCATTGCTTCATCACTCCTTGGTGTAGGCCTGTTGGTTATGGCTGCAATGCTCTGACCAGGGCTCACGGTTTCCATCACCTTGTCTGCTATCGTTGCAAGTGTTGTGGGTTCAGCACTGCCTCCGTCTGTATAAACCACAATCTAGGAGCATCCTTCCAAAATTCCGCTATCCTGGTAGACACTGAGACTGCCGAAAGGAATTGCGTATCGGCGACTAACGTTGGGTTCTCCACGACCAAAGAAGTTCCTGACGTACCTTCTGTGTTATCCATCTTCTATAATTATGTTCTTCGTTTTTTTTTTTTTTTTGGTAAACGGTCCTCGCCGCCGCGGTATGAAGTTGAGTTGCCCCCGTGTTACCCAAACCGTACGAAAACGAAGACGATGCGGTATCTATTAATTATAAGTTTATGTCACAAAATTTGCACTATTAGTCCAACGATAAGTATGTTCGATGTTACGCGTTCTTCACTGGGTCACCACTATAGAGATGTGTGTATGTTGGGTAAGTATATTGGATATGATTTGAAAGTCCACCAGTTCTCAACACAATCACTATTTATTGTTCTTATGTGTAACACGGGAATCACGAATTCACAGATAAATCGATCGGGCCTATATTGACATAAGGAATTACATATAGAGTACAATTGAGCTACCGCGACGGCGAGCGGGGTGCAACTGGCTCGCTCCTATCGCGTTGGTTAAGATTGCAGCGTAAGCTTTTTACATATTATAGGTAGGTGAGTACACCTATAGGTAGTTAAGTGTTAGGGACACACCTGTTTGCACAAACAAGGTCGGCAACAGGCACACCATAACGGTGAGACACACATCACGCAGTAGGGACCGGTAGGTACACACCTCTCCGCCTATTCCCGGCGGAGGGAAGGGATAGGGCCCCGAGTGTCCCCTCGGGTTTACCCCCCCCCCCTACTACTACCTCGCGCGCTGTTGCCATAATGGCACCCCCCGCGATCACCGATGACCTGCTTCACAGGTTAATCGCCGACGAGCGCATGATGGAGCGACTTATGCACCTCCGTAGGGCATCCCCTCGCGTCTTCCCCGCTCTTCAAGCCGAGTCAGTTGTGACTCCGTCTCAATCCGAGGCTCCTCAAGCCTCCCAATCTCCGCTCGCGTCCGCGACCGCAATCCCGCCGAACCGCTTCGGCATCCTACCCGTCGAGGAGTCCCAGGTGATCCCGCTTTCCGGGAACCCCAGGCACCCCCGACTTCTCCCCGCGTCCCATAACGGACTCTCCTGAGTCCCCAGAAGCGTCCGACATGGAGTTGGACGCGCCTCCCGCATCCCCTGCGCCCTCAGCGCGCTTGGCCGAGATCGGCAGTCCGTCCTCCTCCGACGACGACGACTTCATCGAAGTCATCGGGGGAAAGCGCCACCGTAAGGCGAAAACCGATTCGGCACTTCCGCCTCCCAAAGCCTCTAAGGCTACGAACGGGTCCTCAACCCCTAAGCCTTCACAAGTCACGCCAAAGGCCAACCCGTCATCTGCCGCGGACAAGAAACCGCCGCCGATCATCCTCCAGGATGCCCGTCGGTGGAACGATGTCACGCTGCAGATGAAGGAGCGCAAAATAAACTACTCCCGTGGCAGAGAATGCCTAGAGGGAATTAGAATCCAAGTCAACACCTCGTCAGACCATAGGGCTCTGGAATGGCAGTCGTGTAAATAGACTGATTCCTTTTGTGCGGGATGTAGGACCTTGACATATACCTAAGGCTTGGATAAACTGTCGGTTAAGCGGCCTATATGTGTATATATGAAAGGGAAAAGTTCAACAAATTCGGCAATTCGACAGAGCTCGACAATCGCTTACCTTCGCTCGCTTGTTGAATTCCCTTGGTGATCACCAGATTTCTTCGGAGAACATGTAGTTTCTTCGGAATATCCTGGTTTTGCGGCGAATTTCGAAACGGCGCGCGCGCGGGCTATATAGGCGCTGGACACACGCAATCACAATGATGGACGGATCGAAACTGAATTGTGTCAGTCGGCGATGTTCTCGGGAAAGGCGAGTAGCTTCCATCTCGCTTTCTCCTTTGCTTGCTAAAGGGGACAGCGACATCAAGTTGCCTTATCACCGAAATTGTTGAGAGAAAAGAGGAAAGTATAAAAAAATTGGAGGCTGATGGCCTCAACATAGCTCCCCGCCTTGAAAGGTCCAGAGCTTTCAAATTAAAATATAGACAAGAAGCTAGGTGGATAGATTAGATAAGATAAGATAGATTAAGCTAGGAGGGTAGATTAGAGGTAATAGCGGTCTGAGAATATCAGCGAATCGATATCTACGGTAGAAATTATGATTAAATAAGCGGTTTAATTAAATTGCGGTTGATTAAATTGCGGTTTGATTAAGTTGCGGTTTGATTATTGGGTAGGCAAAGGATACAGCTTTGTGACAGGACGCTTATATGTGCCTGACACAGTCTTGACTAAAGCCACGCGAATTATACCATCCGATCCAGGAAACACCTCCTTTATGACACCTAATGGCCAAGTCAAGGGCGGTACGTTATCTTGACCCAAGAGAACGACAGTGCCTATCTCTATGGGACGATCGTGAGTGCACCATTTCTGACGGACTTGCAGCGTATGCAGGTATTCAACACGCCATTTTTTCCAATATGATAACACGAGTTGATCCAAAAGTTTTTTTACGCTTTGTCAAATTCATACTTTCCTCTGTCAATTCAGAAGAAGGTAAATAAGTAATGGGACTGGACATTAAAAAATGAGCCGGCGTGAGAACGTCAGGATGCGGATCAGATGATAAAACACTAAGAGGCCGTGAGTTCAAAAGACATTCTATCTGTACGAGGACAGTTAAGAGCTCCTCATAAGTGAGAAGCTGCTTTCCTATCACTCGGTACAAGTGCGCTTTGATACCTTTGATGTTGGACTCCCAAATTCCTCCAAAGTGCGGAGCTCGGGGCGGTAACGTTTTCCACTCAATTCGACATTTCAGAAGTTCCTCTTTGATGTCGGTCTGAATGCGCGAGTTTAATAAAAAAGAGTAGATTTCGTTCAGCCGGGCCTTAGCGCCAACGAAATTGGTCCCGTTGTCCGAGTACATGACAGACACTGGACCACGGCGGGACATAAATCTCTTTAAAGCTGCAAGAAAAGCTTCGGATGTGAGATCCGAAACTAATTCTATATGAATAGCCTTAGTGACTAGACATATGAACAAGCAAATGTAGACCTTCAGCGAGCGTTGGCCTCTGCGACGCATAGGTATGTATGCAATAGGACCCGCTAAATCAACCCCAGTGTGTACAAAGGCTTTAGCGTCACGCACGCGATACTCAGGCAGATCAGCCATTCTGGGTGTCGGGTGAGTAGGCTTAATACGAAAGCAAGTATTACATTTGCGACAACGCGAGCGAATGACTGTCCTACCATCCAATATCCAAAATCGCTGCCTTATGATGGACATTAATAGCCCAGGACCTGTATGGCAATAAGTGTTATGGTAATGATCGATAATTAAATCAACTATGCGGGCGCGTTTGGGTAACAAAGCGGGATGCTTCGCTTCGTAGGGTAGGTCCGATTTGGAAAGTCGGCCTCCGATGCGCAGGATTCCGTGATCGTCAACAAATATGGACAAACTGCGCAACTTTTTAGATGGAAGTTTGCCAGATTTAATTAAATCTAATTCTGTAGAAAAATGAATGTTTTGAACGATTCTGATAATGAAATTTTCAGCGGTTTGAATATTTTCAACAGCGTTACGACCACTCAATCCTTTTGTGAATTTAAGAATATATAGAAATACGCGTAATAATTTGTTCCATGAACACACGCGGCTGACTAAGGTGTCCATAATATGCGGTTCCGCACGGGAAGCCTCAACAACAAAGGTTTTAGATTTCAGTTCCGGTAATGTCTCACATTCCGTCGGAACAAATTTCAATGGCCATTCATTTATAGGCTGACGAAGCCAGGACGGGCCGTTATAATATAAGGAATGTACAATTAACTCTGAAGGCAGCATGCCACGTGAAAGACAATCGCTAGGATTCTCTTTCCCTGATACGTGATTAAAACAAGCGGCAGGTAAATTTTCCTGAATTTTTGGCAATGCGGTTGCTAACAAATATAGACCACCTATGAGGGGCAGAATGGATCCACGAGAGCGCAATAGTGGAATCCGAAAACGCATAAGTACCGGCAATCGGAATGCGGGCAGAAAGCTTCTCTCTGACAACCTTAACAAGCTTAGACAGTAACAAAGCAGCAACGAGTTCTAATCGAGCTAGTGTTGTTACTTTAGCGGGGGAAACCTTGGATTTCGCACAGAGAAGGCGGACCGTTATATTACCTTGAGTATCAGAAATGTGTAAATATACACAGCAACCATAGCCACTAAAGCTAGCATCACAAAAGGCCACAATGTTTACGACAGATTCTGCAAAAACTCCAATATGACGTGGGATTTTAAGAGCAGATAGTGCGGGAAAATCCCGTGCTAAAGCAGTGAAGCGGTCTATGATTGGCTGCGGAGGTACCTCATCCCAATCTATCTTGGCTAACCAAAGTTCTTTAATAAGTATTTTAGCGTACAAAACGACCGGCGCTACAAGGCCAAGTACGTCGAATAAGCGAGCAACTAATGATAAAATGGTGCGCTTTGTACATTTACTGTCCACTGGACTGGTTGTCAAAGAAAAAGTATCTTCAGCGGGCTCCCAGGTTAAACCAAGGATTTTAAAATTGTTAATATTGTTATCCATACTAGAAAAATTAACTGATAAGCGGTGAGACGCAGGGAGGGTCTCTAACAAAGCGGGTGAATTGCTGGCCCATTTGACAAGGTCGAAGGAACCTAATTTAAATAAATCAATTAAGTTGTGTGACAACTTTATAGCGGTTTGTTCATCAGGAACAGAATAAACATAATCATCCATATAAAACTGGGTTTCTACCAATTTGGATGCGTCCGGAAAGCGGTCGCTATGCTCACACGCCAGATGGCGTAGTGTGCGCATGGCTAAATAAGGACTAGACGCCAACCCAAAAGGCACGCGGTTGAAATTAAAGGTGCGAATAGGCTCATTCTTATTGAAGCGGAATAAAATTCGCAAGTATTCGCGGTGATGCGGATTAACACCGATTCTTAAAAACATCTGTTTAATATCTGCGGTCATAGCTATGGGAAACGTACGAAAATCAAGTAATAACAAAAATAAGTCGGCCTGTAAGTTCGGTCCGACATGTAAAATGTCATTGAGTGACAACCCTGAGTGCGTCTTAGCGCTGGCGTCCAAAACCACACGAATACTATCTTTGTCGGGCCTAATGACCGCATGGTGCGGTATGTAATAGCCCTGTCCTGTTAATTCAGAATCAGGTACTTCCGATAAATAACCCTGAGATATATAGTCGGTGATGGTTTTATTATAATTTTCGCGTAGGGTTGGTACGTGCGCAAATTTACGCTCGAGGGCCAACAGGCGGCGGTGGGCTACTGCACGAGAACTGCCCAACTCAGACGGGTTCCGCGAAAAGGGTAGGTCAACAAAATACCTACTGTCCTTAAACGTGACGGAAGAACAAAAAATGTCTTCGCACTCTTTTTCGGATGGACTAATAATCCGTGAAAATGGTACTTCCTCCAATTCAAAGAACTTCTGTAAACCCGACTCAATGTCAGTATTAGTCAGCGCGGTAAACGAGGAAGATTGAGAAAACGAGTCACAATGACCTGTCGCACCTCCCATCAGTACATAACCGAAGCTAGTCAGGACAGCTGGGGGGGCGCTACTGCCCGACTCAATCATATTACCTAAATAAATATATGGAAAAAGTTGCGCGCCGAGAATAATGTCAATATTTCCCGGCACATTCCAAGTTAAATCGGCTAGTGGTAATTTATTTATATACGACATGTCGTCATTTAATTCAATATAATTCGCGGGTAACTTACCTGTGATGCAATCTACCACTAACGCATGAATATAATATTTATCTTCGGGGTTAACGCGCGATTCTATTGTTATATGTATATAACCATGCACTAGCTGCGTGGACATTCCAACACCCTGTAACGATGAGTTATGTAGCTTAACTATAGGTAAGTTCAAACGCTTACAACAATTCAAAGTTATTAAATTATTCTGAGACGCACTATCTATCAAACACCTGACCACAATTTTGTCACGACCATTGTTGTCAGTCGCATACACTTGAGCCGTAGACAATAATACATAATTCGAATTCCGCATTCCTGTGTTTAACGTCACAGAAGTGGTATTTTCTATTGGTGGCGAGGGCTGGGCGCGCGCAGACTGCGTGGCGTCTGCTCGACAACAAACCGGTTTGTCGTCGCCTGGCGCTGGATCCGATTTGCTATTCTCAGAGAAATGCAACAATGAATGGTGCTGTTTTTTACAAAACTTGCATGTCGAACGCGACTTGCATTTATTCAATGTGTGGGTTAGGCTTAAGCAGTTAATACAGGCACGCTTTGACTTAATAAAAATCGAAACGAATTTGCGGTGTACTCATATTTTTAAATTGCTCACACCTAAACAATGGATGTTTTTCGCCTGCGCATATTGGGCAGGGCGTTACTATTTCACACCGTGGCGCGCTATTTGATATGAAAGTTTTTTGAAGTACTAGGGGGATTCGTCATCTCGCGTTTCAAACCGCGAACAATTATTAGTATGTGATCTTTCGCGTGCCTTTATATGATCTTGTATAAAAGATATAAATTCTGTATAAGACGGCAATTCCTTCCCACTAATATGTGTTTCGAATAGCTGGGCTGTTTGAGAGTCAACCTTTCGTAGACCACAATGTAATAACATAAAATCCAATAATTTAGGTATCTTTAGCTGCTTGAGCGCTGCAATAGACGCCGAATATTTTTCAATAAAAGTGTTTAAGCTAGCGGTATTATTGACACAATTTTTAATGTCCAAAATGTTGTTTAAATAATGAATACCTAAAGTGCGATTATCTTGGTACTTCTTAACGAGAGAATCCCAAATTGTATTATAAGTTTCTCCCGTGGGAACAATACCTGCAGTTAATTTTAAAGCACTGTGGGTAAGTTTGCCCATGAGATATTGGACACGCTGCGAGTCCGTCAGATCTGCGTTTTCGTGAATATTACTACGAAATATTTCGTAAAATATCGGCCAGTTTTCAATTTTGCCATCAAAGGAGGGTATCTGGATGGGTGGTAATTTTATAGGGCCTTTCTTAAGTGACAATTGGCCTGTGGTGTGGCTTGGCCTGTGGTGTGGCCCTAGAATAGCACCAACCCATCTCTTCCCGTGGGTGTCGTAAGAGGCGACTAAGGGATCTAAAACACCGGAGGATGGGCAGCAGCATCTTTCCGCGTACTATGACATCACACTGCGATCGCCAACCCGCCTGCCAAGCGTGGCGATTACGGCAAAACCCCCCTATGGTTGATACACCCATAACACGGCCCCTAGTCCCCGGCGGCCCCGCTATCCCGGACTCTGGTAGCGGTCACGGTAACGGCGGGGCAGGGGGTGCTAAGAATCCCCGGCAGATGCCAGGCTACCAACCCCGACGACCTTTGGCCCTGGCAACTTATAACACGTGCACACTGCGGACCGACGAGAAGCTCGCTGAACTGGAGGAAGAATTGAGCAGGTTACGATGGGATATTGTAGGATTATGTGAAGTCCGAAGAGAGGGGGAGGACACCATGATCCTCAAGTCCGGAAACCTGCTCTATTTCCGGGAGGGCGACCAACTGTCCCAGGGTGGTGTCGGGTTTATCGTCCACAGGTCCCTCGTCAACAACGTGGTCCAGGTCGAGAGTGTTTCGGCGAACATTGTATAACCTTAGCGTACCTTGTACTCAGAATTACCAAACGGTATTCGTTGAAGGTAATACAAGTATACGCACCGCCCTCATATCGCTCCGACGACGAGGTAGAGACTATGTATGAGGATATTTCTAGAGCCATACATAGCTCCCAGGCCCACTATACCGTTGTGATGGGGGACTTTAACGCGAAACTGGGCAAACGAAGCGATGATGAGCTGAGGGTGGGGAATTTTGGATATGGAAGGAGGAATGCACGTGGTTATCTGCTGGCCGGCTTTATGGAGAAGGAGGGCCTCTTTATGATGAACTCCTTCTTCAAAAAGCCAAAACAGCGAAAGTGGACATGGTTGCATCCTAATGGCGTTACAAAAAATGAGATTGACTTCATCTTGTCGACGAAGAGGCACATATTCAATGATGTCTCTGTGATCAATGCCGTAAAAACAGGAAGCGATCACCGATTGGTAAGAGGCACATTGAATCTTAGAATAAAACTCGAAAGGTGTCGACTGGATGAAGTCTACGCTCCGACCAGCGCCTATCCAGCTCCAAAACCCCGAGAGCTTTCAGCTCGAATTGCAGAATCGCTTCGAATGCCTGGGAGACTGCGAAAATCTGGACGATTATAATGACAGGTTTGTGCAAATTGTCCAAACAGCTGGGTCTAAGGCTTTCAAAACCCGCCGTTCAAAAGGAACCAAAAAGATCTCGGACCTCACCAACAAACTCATGGAAGAAAGACGAAACTTGGTTCGGCAGTCCTCTGACGATGCTGCTCAGTATCGACGTCTAAACAGACAGATCTCCAAGTCCTTGACTCGTGATTTACGCCAATTCAATACTGACCGTATTGAAGAGGCGATCAAGCGAAATAAGGGCTCAAAAGTGTTTGCAAGGGATCTGTCTGTTGGTCAAAGCCAACTGACCAAGCTGAAAACTGAGGATGGCAGAATCATTTCGTCGAAGCCAGAGCTGTTGGAAGAGGTTGAGAAGTTCTACGGACAATTATACACCAGCGTACGCACACCTGTCAGTAATCTGGCCAAAGATCCAAGAGCCAGATTGACCCGACACTACACCGAAGATATCCCGGACGTCAGCCTTTATGAGATTAGAATGGCTCTCAAACAGTTAAAAAACAATAAGGCACCGGGTGATGATGGAATCACGGCTGAGCTTCTGAAAGCAGGTGGAACGCCGGTATTAAGAGCTCTTCAGAAGCTATTTGATTCCGTCATACTCGAGGGACATACGCCTACGGCATGGCACAGAAGTGTGGTGGTACTTTTCTTCAAAAAAGGTGACAAAACCCTATTGAAGAATTATAGGCCTATCTCACTTCTGAGCCATGTCTACAAACTGTTTTCGAGAGTCATTACGAATCGTCTCGCTCGCAGGTTTGACGACTTCCAGCCTCCCGAACAAGCCGGTTTCCGAAAAGGCTTTAGTACCGTAGACCACATACATACGCTGCGGCAGATTATACAGAAGACTGAGGAGTATAATCAGCCATTATGCTTGGCGTTTGTGGACTACGAAAAAGCCTTCGATTCGATCGAGACCTGGGCTGTGCTACAGTCTCTCCAACGGTGCCAAATTGACTATCGATATATCGAAGCACTGAAGTGTTTGTACGAAAACGCCACCATGTCGGTCCGTCTCCAGGATCAAGGCTCCAAACCTATCCAGTTGCAGCGAGGGGTGAGACAGGGAGACGTGATATCTCCGAAACTGTTCACCGCCGCCCTGGAAGATGTTTTCAAGCTTCTGGACTGGAGCGGACTTGGCATCAATATCAACGGCGAGTACCTCACTCACCTTCGATTCGCTGACGATATCGTAGTCATGGCTGAGACCTTGGAAGACCTAGGCACAATGCTCGATGGCCTCTGTAGAGCCTCTCAACAAGTGGGTCTAAAAATGAACATGGACAAGACGAAAATTATGTTTAATATCCGTGTCGCACCCACTCCTCTGAAGGTTGGAGACTCTACACTCGAAGTTGTTGACAATTATCTATACTTGGGACAAAACAGTTCAGTTGGGTAAGTCCAACTTTGAGAAAGAGGTCAACCGTCGAATCCAACTCGGCTGGGCAGCGTTCGGGAAGCTTCGCGATATCTTCTCGTCCAAAATACCGCAGTGTCTCAAGACTAAGGTCTTTGACCAGTGTGTGTTGCCAGTAATGACATACGGAACAGAGACGTGGTCGCTTACTATGGGCCTCATAAGAAGGCTCAAGGTCACCCAAAGGGCGATGGAGCGCGCTATGCTCGGAGTTTCTCTGCGTGATCGAATCAGAAATGAGGAGATCCGTAGGAGAACTAAAGTAACCGACATAGCCCGCAGAATCGCGAAACTTAAGTGGCAGTGGGCGGGGCACATAGCTCGTAGAACAGATAGCCGTTGGGGCAGAAAAGTTCTCGAGTGGCGACCACGAACCGGAAAACGTAGTGTTGGCAGGCCTCCCACTCGGTGGACCGACGACCTGGTGAAGGTCGCGGGATGCGCATGGATGCGGGCAGCGCAGGACCGGTCGTTATGGAAATCCTTGGGGGAGGCCTTTGTCCAGCAGTGGACGTCTTTCGGCTGAGAGAGAGAGAGAGAAGCGGCCTATATGTGTATATATGAAAGGGAAAAGTTCAACAAATTCGGCAATTCGACAGAGCTCGACAATCGCTTACCTTCGCTCGCTTGTTGAATTCCCTTGGTGATCACCAGATTTCTTCGGAGAACATGTAGTTTCTTCGGAATATCCTGGTTTTGCGGCGAATTTCGAAACGGCGCGCGCGCGGGCTATATAGGCGCTGGACACACGCAATCACAATGATGGACGGATCGAAACTGAATTGTGTCAGTCGGCGATGTTCTCGGGAAAGGCGAGTAGCTTCCATCTCGCTTTCTCCTTTGCTTGCTAAAGGGGACAGCGACATCAAGTTGCCTTATCACCGAAATTGTTGAGAGAAAAGAGGAAAGTATAAAAAAATTGGAGGCTGATGGCCTCAACAGGCTCTGACGAAACTCCTTCGGGAGTGGGGCCTTCCGTTCCACTCCTACGCGCTAGAGGACGAACGCGAACTTCGCATAGTCATCAGACGCCTGCCAGTCCACCTTCAGGAATCCGACATCCTGAAGGACTTAAAATCCCAAAACCTGCCCGTCCGGGAAGTGCACAGGATGCACAGGGGCAGGTGCAGGGAACGCGCTCCGCTTAACATGTGTCTCATCGTTTTAGATAAGACACAGGCGGCTAAAGAAATCTTCCGCGTGAAGAAGGTTATGTCCCTCGATGGTCTCATCAGTAGTGTATTATTAGGCATTCTAACTCACTTTCGCTCGTTCAGGCTCGCATTGCTCGCCTGAACTCACTGCAGTGATTTAGAATACCTAATAATACACTTTCGGTAGGTTTCCAAAGTAATGCGTTCGCATTAGGTACATTCATTACACTTATAGAATCTCAAGGAGTTTTCATTCACATCATTCACGGAGTCAGTTCGTTTCGAATGTATATAAATCGATACTTTACAAATAAATAACATTAAGTCAAAAACAGTCATAGTGGCTAAAAGAATGAAATTTGTTAAACAATCTCAAACATTACAATTGAACCAAATATGTCCAGAAGAAAAAGTAGACTTTTTCCGCCATTGCAACCTTCTACCTAATACAATTCGGTGTATTATTTGCGGTCCTTCGAATTGTGGGAAAACTAATGTAATCATTGGTCTTCTATTACATGAAAATGGTTTACGTTTTAAAAATGTTTATCTTTATTCAAAAACATTGTATCAGCCGAAATATGTATTTTTAGAAAAATGTTCTTAATTTAGTGCCGGATGTATCGTTTGCAAAATATAAAGATAATGAACTTATTTTAAGCCCTCATGATGCAAAACCACACTCCATAATAATATTTGATGACGTCGCATGTGAGAACCAGTCCAATATGAGGGATTATTTTGCAATGGGCAGACATAAGTTTATCGACTGTTTTTACTTGAATCAAACGTATAGTAAAATACCTAAACAGCTAGTAAGAGACAATGCAAATCTTTTAATATTATTCAAACAGGATGATGTCAACCTCCATCATGTTTATGACGAACACGTTAATACTGACATGTCGTGGTCTGAGTTTCGAGAAATGTGTTCAAAGGTATGGAGTGAACCCTATAACTATTTGGTAATCAATAAGGATTGTGTAAAGAACAAAGGTTGTTATAGGAAGAATTTCGATACATTTGTCTTGTTTGATGAGAATCAAAATACAACCATATAAGAAGATATATTTGATTAATATCTCCAGTCGATCTATTACCGTATCAAGCAAATAACGTATATTTATCAAGATCATAATGGAAAAAGAGTTAAAAACTCAAATAGTTAAAATAGCAGAAGTTGTTAAAAAGAAAATCAAAGATATGAAAACTATAGAATCGTACAATGATAATGTATTAAATACAGTTTTTAGACCTGTTACTGATCCAATACATCAGTTAGTTAAGGATCGGAACCATAAAATTAAATCAGAAGAAGCAAAGGATATCGTAATGAAAAATCTTGTAAAAGAGCAAATTACATCACCTGAATTGCATTTGAACACAACTTTTAAAAACAATATTTCTCAACAAAATTATTCTGAAGATGATTCTGATGAAGATTCTAGTAATATTAATACCAGTGATACATCGTATAAAACAATTGATTCAATAGCTAGTCCTAGAGAAAATACTTCATCCTGGTCACTTTCCTCTGAAATATTTAATGATGTTCCTTTTGGTGTCAGACGAGAACGAGGTAAATTAATGATGGGTACAGCACGTGTTTATATAAATGATCGAAATATATCTATAGCAGGACATGATTACCAAATAACGCCAGGATTGGAGGAGTTATTATTGAAAAAAGTACCTAATTTGGATGTTGTTACTAAAAATGATTGTCAAGAATATAAAACCATGTTAATAGACACAAATGCTCACAGACGAGATTTTGATTCTAGTAAACCAATTAAATCTAATAAAGGACAAAAGTATTTGCACATCATTAAACCGCTATTTAAACTGCGAAAGCCTTCAACATCTTCTGTTAGTAATCCTGATGATATGAGCGCAGGAGAAGATTTGATGCTTAAGAAGAGATTTAAAAAAAATACTGACTACATTTACTGGGATGACCCTAATGAGCTAGTAGAAAGACTCAAATTGCTTATAGCATCTAAAGATGCAGGCAACACTGGTCTGGATAACGAAATAATTTCAATCATAGAAGAACTACGTGAAAATGGAAGTATAAATTAATAACCGCACATCCTATTTAGATCATTTATTATTTCACTGCGAACGACATAAATTCAAAATGAACGTTGATAAATTCGGTCACCATGTTCATAAAAGACTACGTTTATCAGAAATACTAGATTGTTCAACCAACCACTTAGTTAGATCGAATAACGGCGATTTTGATTTACAATCATCTCGATTAAGAGGAGTTCAAGAACCTGTAGCACATGATGATGCGGTGAACAAAAAATATGTTGATAAAAAAATAACTGATGAAATTACCGCTCTCATAGATGCAATAAAAGCGGATGTAAAAAATAACCTTATTCAGTTCGAAAAAAGTTTTATACTAAAAACTACATCGATAACATTATTAAACAACAAAATGGCAAAACAACAAGTGGTAAATGAAATTCATAGATCGGCACGCAAAAATTTTGATCGTCGTAATGTAATCTTAACAGGAATAGACGACTTATGGCAAGCGGATCTGGCTGATTTACAATCATTAAAAAAGTATAATAGTGGATATGCTTATATATTAACTGTCATTGATGGATTTTCAAAATATGCATGGTTAATTCCTTTAAAAACTAAATCAAAAAAGAGGTTCTTTCCGCCTTTACTCAAATTATAAGGGAAAGTGGACGTAGCCCTAAAAACCTACAGACTGACAGAGGCACTGAGTTTTACAACGATGTGTTCAAAGAACATACGAAGTTAATGAAGATTAATCACTATTCATCGTTTTCTACAAAAAAGCTTCTATTGTAGAAAGACTAATCAAAACATTGAAGATTAAATTATATAAATGTTTTAGTTACAACGGTAACTATAAATGGATAGGAAAAACTTTAAATGACGTTTTATTTTCGGTATAACAATCAAAAACATAGCGTTACTAAGTTTAAACCAGTAGACATAGATACAAGTAATGAAATCCTTGTAAAAAAAAACATTGAAAAATTCCACGAGAAACGATGTAAATTGTTCAAAAATAAATTCAAAATAGGTGACCACGTTAGAATAAGTAAATATAAGAGTAGTTTTGCAAAAGGTTTTACACCTAATTGGTCTACAGAAATTTTCACAATTAAAACGGTTAATAATACTAAACCAGTTACATATTTAATACAAGATCAACATAAACAAAATATTCTTGGGTTCATTCTATCAAGAAGAGTTACAAAAAACTAAGTATCCGAATATATACTTAATTGAAAAAATTATAAGGAAAAAAGGAACTAAATTGTTTGTCAAATGGTTAGGACTTCCTGACGAAGAAAATAGTTGGATAGATAAAAAATTCTATTGTATCATAATACATATAACTGTTAATATCTTACATTTTGCTCATTATATAACAAGAAATGAAAGGAGGTGGACTTGTCAATAATTTGATAAACAATATCCCGTTTGAGCTTCACTTACCAGGATACAATTATTGCGGACCAGGCACTAGGTTACAAGAAAGGTTATTGAGAGGTGATAAAGGTATTAACAAATTAGACGAAGCTTGTAAATACCACGATATTGCGTACAACGATCCAAGCCTCTCCGTTCGCCATAAAGCAGATCTTCAACTGATGAAAATGGCAAAGAAGCGATTACATTCCAAAGACGCTGGCAAAGGAGAGAAATTGGCATCGTGGATAGTTAATAAAGTTATGAAAGCAAAATTAAAATCAGGTGCAGGGATAAAAAAATTTAAAACCATTGTTTCAAAAATACGTTCACAAATAAAGAAACTAAAATCAAAGGATAACAAATCTGCTATAGTATATGCTTATGAGGCAGCAAAAAAAATGTTTCCTAAGACATGTCACGTTCGTTTACCAAGAATAATACCAATCCCTAAAACAAGAGGGATTTTGCCTTTGATACCAATTTTTGCGGGTTTATCAGCGCTAGGTGCTTTAGCAGGAGGTGCCGCTGGTATAGCTAAAACTATAAATGATTTTAAAACTGCTCGACAGAATTTACAAGAATCTGAACGACATAACAAAGTCATGGAGTCCATTGCGATAGGTAAAGGATTTTATCTAAAGCCGTATAAAAAAGGAAGCGGGTTATTTTTGAAATCTACAAAAAACTAATAAGTAGGCTACCCAAGCGTGCTCTTACAAATATTGATATTATTAAATATGCTAAAAATATTCCATACTTTCGAGGTGTGTATATGAGAAATAGATTACCACGTAAACCAAACCCCGTAGAGTGTGGTATATTGAATTTAGACAGCTATAATAATAATGGAACTCACTGGGTAGCCTTTGCAAAAATAAATAATTATTGTGAATACTTTGATAGTTTTGGTAATTTAAGACCACCCAATGAATTGGTGAAATATTTGAATGTAAGTGATATAAATTATAACTATACGAGATTTCAAAACTTTGATACTGTAAATTGCGGTCATTTGTGTTTAAAATTTTTGCAAGACTTTTGGAGTTAGTGTTGTATATAATTATTATTACTGTCCAATAAAACATCATTTCTATAATGTCTTTCACTCTGTCCATAACTGGAAACAGCTCAGTGCTAACAACAAACTATTCCCCCTCCATTAGAACTTGATGGGCAATATGAGTGCTCTCTTTTACACTTCTCTACATTTAATTCTATACCAAATATTACAAATACTAATAATAAATTTTATTATGGCATTGATGAAGTTGTTGAAATTCCTGAGGGAGCTTATGAACTCCAAGACATCAGCGAATTTTTACAATCAAAGGTAAACAATTGTGTTTTCAAGTTATTATGCAACAATAACACGTTGAGGCTATCGATATTCTGTTCGAAAGATATTCATTTCGAAAAACCAAATTCGATTGGACCTTTACTTGGTTACGGTAGAACTTTCCTAATGAGGGATATATGGTACAAGTCCTCACTACCAGTGAACATTCTACCTACAACCGTGCTGCGGGTTGAATGTGATATTACTGGAGGCTCTTACATTAATGGAAAATCAACTCATATAATTCACGAATTTGCTTTGAATGTCCCTCCAGGCTATAGAATAACAGAAATTCCAAAAAATACCATATATTTTCCAGTTAAAAGAAGTATATTAAATAGTATAAATATCAGAATATTGGACATAAAAAATAATTTAATCAATTTTCGAGGAGAGGAAGTACAATTGTACTTACATTTGAAGAAAATATGATCGAGTACAATAAATATACAACTTCATCTAGTCAAAAGACTAGTACCACTCAAGCGATCAAGAAGAACACACATACTTGTAATAAAAAAAGAAATTAACAACTGTCAATATAAATTTTCTCAAATCTATTGGGTTGCTAAAATGAGTATTTTAAGTATAACTAACCCACCAGTTTATGACAACTCCATAGACGGTGTAGAAACTCATTCGTATAAGCCGTACATAACTACTTTCAATAGAAATGATGAAATTCGGATACCTATAAACCAACAAGATTTATATGTGCTTCCATGCGCAAGTACCTTGTATGTTGAAGCCGTAGTAAATGTTATCAAAGGTGAGAAGAGAGGAAGCAGTTCCAGTAGTACAGTTTACAAACAACCCTCTTCTATTCCTATTTCAAAGATATAAGATATGAATTAAATGGTGTTGAAATAGACAAAGTAAAGAATGCTGGCGTAACTACTACTATGAAAGCACTGGTATCTATGAACGAGGCTGAAGCCAAGGTATCCAAAGTGTGGGGTTGGGATATACACGGAACTAAAAATGAAATTGGAGGTCATTTTGCTGCGTCAGTACCTCTCAGCAACATACTAGGCTTTGCTGAAGATTATAAAAATTATTGTCAATTGCAAACATGAGCTTATTTTGTTACGAAGTAATACTAATCTGAATGCTCTAAAGCTAAACACTGGCGAAGAGGTTGAAAGTATCGATATAAAAAAGATTGTATGGCGTGTGCCTCATGTTAAAGTATCAGATAGAGAAAGAATTAATTTACTTAAAATACTCGAAAAAGACCGACCCATTCAATTAGTGTTTAGAAACTGGGATCTTTATGAGTACCCTTTATTACCAAGGACTACAAAACACACCTGGTCAATAAAAACTTCATCACAAATTGAAAAACCTAGGTATGTTATTTTAGGTTACAAACAAACCGAAAAAACAATGGGATAAACGATATGTCTCGGTTCGATCACTGCAATATTCGAGATGTTAAAGTTTTTTAAACTCTACATATTACCCATACGAAAGTTACAATACCAACTTTGCAAATCATAACTATGCGTTAATATACGAGCAATATGTAAACTTTCAGCAGTCTTATTATAACCGCCCATGCAACTCCTTGTTGACTGCTCAAGAGTTTAAAAATTTTGCGCCATTATTCGTGATTGATTGCTCAAGACAGAACGATAATATTAAATCAGGTCCGGTCATCAATATTCGCCTTGAACTAGAGTGTAATAAAGATATACCTGATCAGACAACAGCTTATTGTCTAATTCTGTGAATGATTGTATAGTTGAATATAGACCTCTGAGCAACATTGTACGTAAAATATCATGAATTCAATTATTTTTGTTGATGTTCAAGGCTTCAAAGATTGCTATAATAAATTTATAATCAAAGAGTTTGCATTATCTACTGAGGAGTTCACTCAAGTTTTTTAATTAAACCTCCATATGCATATACTACATTATCTACGGAAGAAAAGAAGACCGTTAGGTACCTTGAGCGACAGAGAGGAATCACTTGGAGTGAAGGTCATATTGACTCTAGAGAATTTAAAAGAATTATTACTCCATTAATGCAAAACAAAACAATTATAATGAAAGGTCTCGAGAAACAAAAATGGATAAAGGAACTATGTGATAATTGTATTTTAATAGACATAGAGGACCAAGGAAGTCCTAGTTTTGCCATTTTATATAAAATGTATTGTAAAAATGATGGTGAATTAAATTGTTTAAGCCATAAAAACTATTGTGCACTAAAAAATGTTGTTTGTATAAAGAAATGGTATTTCGAAAATACTTTGAAATAAATAATTATCAAATCAAATATAATGTATTTTCTTTTATTTATTCATATCCTTACCATAATCAGATTTTCAACTGTCCGCAATTCATCGTCATGATTTGTTGCAACATGTTTCCGAGTTGACCTGAATTAAGCATATTATTTTACTTCACGTGCATCATCACGTGTACATTCAACGTGTTTGAATAGGTATATGAACAGAAGTTATAAATAAAATTTATGATTTTTCTACACATTTATTATAAATTATAATGTAAAATAAAATACCTGAAGAATATACTAAACATAATCAAAAACGATTCTATATTTTACTAGGTTTCGCCCGCGGCTTCTGCTGCCTGAATTTCCCACGGGAACAGCGTGCTTTTTCCCCGGATGAAAAGTACCCTATGTCGTTCTCAGTACTTCTAACTGTGTGTACTTATGCAAAATTTCAGAAAGATTGGTTCTAGTAGATAAAAATTGCTGAAGACAAACAAATTCACTTTCACATTAATTTATAATATTAGTTTGGATTAGGATAGAATTATACATGTAAATTATAGGTTCACTATTATTTGCAAACACTATTTAGAAATAAAACACCTAATTATAATATATTAAACATTTACTTTGGTTTTATTATAATTTTCTTTACACCATTGATATAAACAATATACATTTTTTATAAGCACACACATATCATTGTGATAAATACAAGATTTTCATTGAATGTGCGAACAATAAACATCATACAATATTTCAAAATGAGGAGCAGCCAAGGTCTTCTAAATCATACACATTTGGTAGTGTTTAACATAGTTTTTCAACCATACCACTTTTTCTGTACCCTTAGCTAATATATTCTTATTTTTAAGTTAAATCCTTTATACAATTTTTTATAATTTCTGTATGGCACAAAACCTTTGATTCCAGAGAAAATCTCTATGTCTTTCAATCCATTCAACACGTAAACGTTCCTTTACTTTTAACTTATAGAACGGGTATGGGGGCTTTACAAGTCAGTACCATCACTTTCCGTTTTTGATAAAATTGCTATTTCTTTAGAGTATGAATTGATTTTTTTCATTCTTGAAGCCTTCAACATCAACAATAACGTACATGTTATATTCTATACACAATAAATCTTATCTTGAACAATTTAAAACAAATTAAGCAGGGGTTTATACCGAAGCCTTAATACGACTGACAAAAGTTCGTATACATTTCATATCAATTACTATAAATACTTTTATGCTCGCACTGATCATTAGATACATTTTAAAAATTCTTAAGCTATGCGTTATGTTAAAAGTGAAAAACTACTTTAAGAATGAAATTATACTTACAATTACAAGTAATACATAGTAAAAGTACAGAATAAAAATTAATTTACATACTTACTAAAACACATAAAGATTTAATATATTAAAAAATAAAAAAATAACATAATTTAAAACAACTTACTATTAAATTTATACATATCGACGCATGAAAGGCAAAACTTCCTAACCGACATTTATAAAAATGTTCAGGAGAGCTGATCAAAGTTTTTTTTTAATGAATAAAGCTTATAAAATCTTTAGTTTTCATCATAAATAAAAAGTTGTTACAGTCTAGGCATTGTAATATTATAGGCTTTTGCCTAAGAAACATTTTATTCACTTAACACTTTAAGTTTTTAATTTAGTGTCGCTTAGTAAAAAATTACCTCAAAAAAATTACAGGTAAAATTACTTACTCGCCAGATCCAATTTAAATCCGCTCAAATATATTCATCTCAATACTTCAGCTAATGTATATGCAAATAGGTAAAAATGAAATTAAGTAATAAAAAATTTTTTTTGAAAAATAGGAAAAATTGTCGATATCAGTATAGTTTAATTTTAAGTCCTTCCAAGAAAAATAATCTAAACACAAATTATAAAGCAATATTTGCAAAACTAACCGACATTTTGAAGGAGTGTGAATAATGAATAAAACGATTTTCGTATTAAATCAGTATTTATTGTATTTAATTATTTTAAACAATTTGCATGCATTGGAAACAACATAAATAAAAAATAGTTTTCTTTTCACAGAGTACAAATAAAAAAAAACCTTCTTTAATAAAATTAAGTACCTATACATTTAAGTTGTACAATTGTAAGTTTCATCAAAATCAGTTTTAAGAAGTTGTAAATATATTTTTTATCTAATTGTGTGTTTAGGTACCTATGAGTACACATGTTGTACCCATATTGCCAGATACCTATATATAGTACATAACATAGTATGTTACTTATTCTTCTTGTTGATGAGTCGATATATGTCTATCTTTAGATTTTCCCCTAACCAGTATGTGGCCACGCAAACCGCCCTATCGTTGGCCTCGCATGGATCCTCTTTGGTACACGAGGCGGGGCAATTCCGGAGCACGATAGTAGCCGAGAAACCTCCATCTAACGCGGTTTTCACGGCATCTCCCAACACCAACCCGAAGTTTATTTAAAAGTTCTCCAGACTGCCCAGAGGAGATTTCCACCTGGTGGTGGTAGTTTCTTGGTTAGTGGAACATTAGCTGACTGCCGGAGGGGAATCTATATTTCCAGTGGTCCATCCTAGCTCTGGGGGCTTCTTTAGCCGGCAAGTTAGGCTGCTAACAGTATCTACTGCGGCTCTTTAGGAGTGTAGGTAGGACGTGACTCATGCATGCTCCTCGTCCTCCAGCTGTTTGTATATTTTCTCCACCGCAGTTGCAACAATACGTCGGATGTCTGGTGGAGCTACTAGTATGTTACTATAAACATAATAATTATACTTACGACAGGGATAGATTCATTATCAAAGTTAAAGTTCAAAGCTATGAGCAATATCTATTATTTTGTTACCTCAATGTTCATGTTGTTACCTAAAAAAAAAACAAATTATAATTATTATATCTATTTAGATAGCTAAAATTTTGGTTTTAAGTTTGTACAAAGACTCTAAAAAGAAGGTATCAAATTTTTTCAAAATCTGCGCCCTTACAATTCTAAATGCACACTTTTTATGTGTATCTAAAGTTTTAAAGTGATTTTTAGTTTTACTTACAATTTTCGTATACTAAGCGCCAAAATCCACCACGGCCATTAAAAAATACGGCCTTCAGCGACAACACTAACCGACGTGCTGCTTTTGGCTGCCTCGCTTTCGGACACGCACCAACGAAGTACGCAGTGCGATATGCCTAAGTGACATTCGATACACGATTGCACTTCGTAAGCGCCATTTTCATTTGTCTTGAAATTCAAAATAAAATTATCTAAGCCGGGACACATTTCTCACAACATTCAGGCAAGCAAAAATATCTAAGCGACAGTCAGTTTCAATCTAATTTGTCAGTGTAAAATTATCTAAGCGACATCAAGTCGGTATATATTTTTGGTGCTAAATTATCCAAGTACCTTTTTATAACTCTTTCGTTACAAATCCAATAATATCTAAGTACAAATGATGTTAAATATAATTTTAGGAACAAATGTATAAGGACAAGTTTGTATCATATTTCTGTTCGTATAAAAATTGATAAGCGACTATAATAGCAAAACCTAATACAGGAAAAAATACCTTAGTGCTTGGTTCATATGATTTTATTTCCAGTTAATTTATCCAAGCTAACGGTTAAAATAATTTTATGACAGGAAAAAATCTCTATTCAATTTTTTTTTAAGTTCGAACTGTCCAACCAACCTATTGAAATAAAATGAGTAATTTTTTGTTGCTTAGTCAGCTGAAAAAGTAGGAATACTAAGGATTCACGTACTTCCTAAGCGACAACAAAACTCATCGCAGCGCTACGAGACCCAGACCAATCGACGCGGAATTTTTTTGCGAGTAAAATGACGTATATAACTCATTTTACCAAATTGTGTCGGTTAGGAAGTTTTGCCTTTCATGCGTCGATATGTATTTTCATTACATATGTTTTTGCAAATTTTGTGAACTATGTTTTCAGTCATAGTTAAAATTTCGTCCACAACATCACTCACTATGTACTGAGCACTAACAAGAGTATTGTCACTATCCAACGTTTCTGGAGGCAATAGATCCAGAATCTCTATTTTGATAAGTCGATACGCTCTTCTATTTGCCTTCGTTTTCACATATGAAGCAGGCACCAATGGTGGTAACTTTGTCACTTGCTTCTTTCGCGGCGCTGGACATTTTCTTTTGGCCTTTTCCCTTGCCTGATCCTGTGCAGCCGCGGCGACATTAGGGACTTCCTCAACTTCGTTGTCACTGAAGTCATCGAGCCGTTGCGCGTTTTTGAAACTACACAGGCTACGTCTGAAGGATCCATTGTACTAGAAAAAAAAAAAAAAAAACTGATTAGTTAATGCTATTTTACAACTAAATCCTTTTTTGTATTCTTCTGAAAGGAATAATACATGTAGTAGTACTCTTTATACTCAGTAGGTAGATACTTACATTTTTGTTCAATTAAATAATGATGACTATCACACAACACAACGATGGTGCGCACACGTAAAGGGTCAGTGACTGCAATGACAAAAAATGGACGTTCGTTTGAGCGTGATGCAATATGCGATACATGTTACTTTTTGCTTACATCGATTGAATTAAACAACGTGAATTTAGTTTAAAAATGTATATTTTCATATAATTAAATTTTATTAACTAAAACTTTTAACATAATTGTTGTAACTATACAATAAAATCTTTATGATGACATATATATACGACATGTATGTATAAATCTTTAAAACTATAAATATTAATTATGATTGGATGACATGAAAATATCGAAATCTTACTACTATTACCACTTATTATTAACATAATTTTATTCACGCAAAAAGTATTTAATTTAATCACCAAATAATATCGAGCGATTACCCCAAGCCCTTAGTTGAAATACAATCATGTGATACCAACCGTTTATCGTCATTAGAGTGATAAAACAACTTTATTAACCCTCTGTGTAAATATTTCATGTTTAAGTGACTTAAATAGCTCTTGTTTTCTCCGTATAATATCACCCGTGAATAAAGTTTTTTTATAATCCGATTTATGTATATCATGTACTACACTTTATTTTTTTTACCCTCTTTTTGCCTTTTTGATCGTAGATCCGGTTGATTCAACACAATATAATTTTGGTCGTAAACCTACAAATTCAGTTATTATTTTTCCACTCTCATTTTCTGTCTCTTTCTTTTTTGGAATAAACCCGGTATCTTATTATTCAAAAGAGTGTAAGTTGAATTGATTATTGAGGTCATAATTGCTAGTATCAAAATAAGACAAAAAATATTTCTCGAGGTCGTCATAAAAATCTTTAGTGTGTATCTCATATATAAAGCTATCCGTATCTGTATAGCACAATTTAACTCTATGTTGATAATATGGTTGAATCACTGAGTAATGAAAATCATACATGTGACATTTTGACAGCTCTAACACCGCAAAACCTATGTAAATGGGTTTATCTAGTATAATTTTTTCTGGATTCATTTGTATTGCTACTAAGTTTTCTGAAAATATGGAAGCACTATGAAAGTTTGGTCTAGCAATTAACGATTCTGCACATGTCTTTTTCTTGGTTTTGTTTTGATTATCACTCCATTGATTCACTAATTGAATATTTACTCTATGTTCATTATTTTCAAGAGTTTTTCCAAAAATACTATTGTTTAATAGTTTAAAAAATCTTGTTCAAATGGTGATCGTGCTTTTTGCCTCAGTTCAGTATTTAGGTCAATGTATTTTTTTAGATATGCACTTTGTTTGAAGCTGATAACACGATGCACTTTTTTTAAAAGCAGGCCATGTTTTAAACAATTTTTTAAATGTACATAATGTATTACATAATGATATTTATCATATAAATTAGGAACTAGTTTTGCAATTTTTCCTCCAGGTGGAACGCATTTTTCAGGGCAAAATGGTAGATCGTTATGCGTAGAGTGTAAATAGTCGGGATAAATCAAATCGACCTCTAAAATAAATCCATAGTCAGCATCATCTCTTATATTGGTGATATCCAATTTATTTATTTCATTTTCGTTTAGAAAGCGAAAATGAGATAAGGGTAGAGTTTGACACATAGCGTAACCATATAAATTGTTACAGTCTACATATGATATAAACACGTTTTCTTTGTGGATCATAGTTAGATAAATATTTATTATTGCTCTTTGCATAACGACGCGAACACATACAAATACCACCTCGAATTCCAGCTTGTATCATTTTTATAATAGCTAGTTCATCTATTAGTTCGAGTTGGATACCGGTCTTTAATAACATTGCATCAAACGATAAACTTGGAGCAGTTAAATAAAATGCTGGATCGAGTTGATAATGTTGTTTGGAAGTGTTTCTAAAATTTTCAAAAACATCCGACAACAATAGCACGTCAGATTTAAGATAAAGATCTGTATAATCACCCAAATTTTTAATTTTAAACTCGGACCACATTGATTGCGCATGATAATAATCGTCATCGGATATTTTTTCATTGTTTAATGAGTTAAAAACAGTCTTTACTCGGAAGAGACATTTCATCATATCGTTTTAAGTCTGTCATATAGGCATATGGGTATACTCCCTTACGCATTAGTAATTTGAATTTATTTTGGTCAGGAAAATAGTTCCTCAAATTAATGAACTGGTTAGGTTTCATAGTTTTTGTTAATTTGTCTAAACTTGTAGCTAAAAATTTAAACGAATCTACAAATCGTATTTGTATGCATTCGTTTCCTGACACTTGTACAAATTTGGTAAACGAAACATAATTCTCTTTATTTTTTGCAATGACTTTGAGAGCTCCGGGTGCTTCTCCTAATTTTTTTATAAAAAGATGGCAATCGTAACCCGAAAGATTGTGAAAGAAAATAGGAATGAATTTAGGTTGTTTGTATTGAAGGTTACAATAACTGTGCGCAGCACCGCGGTATTTTCCGGTCATATGACAATGATCTCTTACTTTATCATTAAACAATAAAAAGTTACAAATGTGACAATGTGTAGAAGATTCAAATTCTTTAGCAGCGGTCTCAGTAAACACAATGGGAACATTTTTATTAAGTGTTTTACTTATTGATTGAACGTCGCGATAGAGACAACTAACAAATTTATCAACGCAATCTGTCCCACGGTATGAAATTATTCGATTGTTCTTACTATCAAATGAACAAACGATATGATAAGCGAATGCAATAGGAATATGTAACTGACGGTTTACCGTGTTAGCGGTATTGGGATCCGCATCACACCCTTGTACAGGTACTAACATCGATTCAAAATCTGCATATATTACATATGGTACATTTTGTTTACGATCGTAATTTTTAAATTCAATTACTGCTCCTTTTTGAGGCAATTGTGTGACAACACCAGCGCACACGTGGCTATCGATTTCCTGATTTGATCTAAAAAATAGAAGACAGTCATCACAAAAAAATAATTTCCCATGATGTTTAGTTATTTGGTTTCTTACTAAACGAGACATATCTTTAACGAGACAGTAATGGGAGGAATCATTTTGTTCTATTAATAATAAATTAATTGTTTTCCTGTTTTCTTTTCCGAATTTTGATTTATACAAAGGACCCGTAATATTTTTACCCTTTTCTATACCGTATATATTAATTCTAATGAATGGATTATTTTTTTCAAAAATGACTATATCTGAAAATGTTACTGGAACCGACATTTTCCCTGTTTTAAGAATATCGCGAAAATTGGGATAGGATGAAACCCTCTCAACATTTTTACTAGCTGGATAAAGAGCCGCTGTTACAGACCAAAAGAAACAAAACTGATCATTATTACGAATATTACCGTGCAAGCTTTTTTTCGTTTTATGTATGGTGGCAAATCAATAGGGAACTAGATGCTCGTAGTGGTTGAAACCTGTTAATATTAATGTCCAAATAACCGTTACTCAGTAATGACCACTCCACTATCGCGATGTTGAAATTCACTGATCTTTTTCATCAATATGTCAACAACGTCTGAATAAAAATCAAAGTCATAGTTGAAATGTAAAAATATAAGTTTTTCGTCCCAAATGACTTTATCTCTTGGGTATCATTCTTCACCATAAAAAATAATAAGTATAATTCAAAGTTTACTTTTTACACATGTGTGAGTAACAAAGAGATTGGTCCAATAACGCTTTTACGCGGTCGCGTATACTATCAAAAAAACCAGTCAACGATGAGAGGTGTTTCTGTTCAGCTGTGGGAGAAATTCTGATATGTAACTAAACGACTTCGAAAAAGCAGAAGAAACTTTTTCAATTCCAGGGCCAATACTTATTACATTACATTTTGCGTTGTTTTTATGTAACCTACTTCTTTAAGTGACCGACCCATTGTCTATTACCTATAGCTATACTACAAGCTGAGCAAAAAGGCATGAGCTGAATAAATGAACTTAAACTCAAAACTATGATGTGTCAATTTATAACCTACAAATAACAATAAATTTACTTAACTTCTAAATCTCTAAGAAGACATCAAATCATTTAGGTATAATAATATATATATTAGAAGTTTTATAACTATAAATGAAATGTGCTAAGTACATTATTCTTAACTATTTTTTTATTTTTATATATATGGACATTATAGTTAAAATTATTAAGTATTCCTAGCATTTAATTTGTGTTTGAAAAGAAAACAGGTTCCTCGTCTTCAAATAACTTATGAGCATTCTTAACGAACTTTTTGGAGGCTGCTCCAGTATGGTGTATCACTTTGTCGGTGTTAGAAGCTTCAGCCAAAGCAGCGACTTCTTCCACAAATCGTCGCCGCCGCTGGCGTATTAACATCAGTTGCGTTTGAAGACTTTCACTTCAACGTAGAATTCGCCGCTCGTGATGTCAGCAACCCGACGAGTCTGCCCTGTTTGCGACTCGGTTGTATAAAACCGATGTCAGTGGATTCTTCTTGTTCACGACGACTTCGTCTTCTCCTTGCAGATTGAATATATCAAATGATGTAGCCGCTTTCTTCATAAGTTGTCTTGAAAAATATTAATAAACTTTCACTATGGAGAAAAAACTAACTTCGATGCTGTAATGGCTAGAGCTAAAGCGGTGTTTCGACCAGGAAGTCGCTGTTTCGATCTCCAAGAGGTATAGAAAAATGTTATTATACAAGCAAGTCAACAATTTAAAAATCCAAAAGTCAAATAAAAAAAAAGTTGACCCTAGGCTTAATAATCCATATGATAAGATAAGAATACTAAAATAACGAATGGTAAGTACAGTGAGCGATAAAAGTTAGATGCATATAAATAAGAATTCAAATATAGACCTTCACAACATTGAAATAATATTTCCTGCGTAAAGCTAATTTTGTCGCTGACTGTATCTAGTACAATTGGGTAAAAATATATTATTTACCTTGTATGATCTTCAGATACGATAGCAGTTGCTTTGCGCTTTGCTGCTGGTTTTCTCGGCTTGGTCTTGACTGGCTCACATAAGATGGAGCTTGTGAATCCGCTCTCAGAATCCGACCTGAAATATGTAACATGTTTTATTTTTATTAATATTATATAATAAAGTAGGAAGGGGGTCCAGATTCCGGAAGAGGTGCGTCTGAGGATACAACCAAGATAATGCAAGGTTGTAAATGATGTAAGAATAAAAAAATAATTCTAGACTAATTGTTCATGGGAGACTTGTTTGTAGTTACGGTAAAATTATGTTAGGAGTGAAAAATGCAGTAGCATTTTTTAAGTGGTAATCAAATCAAATAAATATATACTCTATCCATCTTATTATATTAAAACACAGGTGAACAATAAAAATAACAATAATAAGAATAGGTAATTTAGACTTACGAACATTTTAAAATCTCAAAGTGCTGAAGTTGGAGGTAAATAATGGTACCACGTACCACTACAGCTTTCGTCAGCAGCTGGGCAGCAGGTAGGAACACAAAGCTCACTACGGATCACTTGAGTTCGTATCCGAAATGTACTCGCGCACCGAGATAGGGAGGAGCTGCAGCAGCAGACTCTACTCGTTTGTGACTAAGTTAGTTAGGGACTCGATTCTGTAACCAGATTTTAAATGGATTACTAAACGCAGTAATTCTAATACTAAAAAGTATTATGTGACGAATATTCAGTATTTACTTACTAACATTTTTATAAATAAGCAATAGCTAATCCACGTGTAATTAAGTGCTGAATTGTTAAAATCATTTGCCTCACTTACAAATTTTAAATTTGGCAATAATCTGCATAAGTTGCTAAAATGCAGTGTTGTTCAAAGTACGGCCCGCAACATGCAGAAATATGTAATTTTCGTTATAAAAATGTATTACTAAAATATTAATGAAACTCATACCTTTGGGAGCGTATCCCAAATTTTTAAGTGAGTGATGAACCATTGATAGCCAATTAGCTTATTGAAAGTGTGTTTTCAATTATTCCGTGTTTGTGAATAAACAGCTAATTTATCTAAGTGTAATTAAGTACGAAATTTTATAAACTATAAGTTAATAAGTACTTAATCGATGTTTTACTCTTTGTTTAGCAGTCCTCTAACCTATTTATTAATTTATTATATCGGCCCGCAAACGTGTCTGCTTTGAGCAGCCCTGGAAAAGTGTTGCGTGTGCTAGACTTATATATTGTGAAATTGATAATAAGATTATACTTTACCTATACTTTTATTTAGGTTATTTAATTATTTATAACAAATATTATTTACTAGCTTTTGCCCGCGGCTTCGCCCGCGTGAATTTCCCCTGGGAACAGTGTTTTTTTTTTCCGGGATGAAAGGTACCCTATGTCCTTCTCCGTACTTCTAACTATGTGTATGCAAAATTTCATGAAGATTGGGTCAGTAGATAAAGCGTGATGAGGTAACAAACAAACAAAACAAATAAACAAACTCACTTTTACATTTATAATATTAGTTTGGATTCATACTCTCACGTCTATTTTCTAGTAGGATAGACAGAAACTCAAAATCAGCCACGGAGTTTCCAGTGCAATGGGACCACTGGATAGGAGGGTCTTAAAATTGCTTGGAAAATGTATTGTTAGGTTGTTGGCTTAAAAATGCCTCTATTCATGGAGCCTTATAATCTAGGTACCTATATGCTATTAATCTCAAAAGAATCATTGTATAGTCGCTCACAAGCAACATAATATCAAGTCATAAATTTTAAAAACTTAAAAACCTGATTCCGCACGTAATACATTTATTGAAATCCTTATGATATACCTACCTTTGATTTGATGATTAGATAGTTTAGAAGTGATAAGAAACAGATAAAATACCAACTGGTCAACAATTCTTGATTTGGTGCTTTCCCTTCACATAAGACGACTAATTAAGTAATATATATTGGGTTTCAGAATGTATTCTTTTGTTTAGGTGCAATAAAGTAAGTATTTTTACTTACTTACAATTATAAATAAATACATATTGACAAAACGCTACCAACAATACCTCATTTGAAAAATTTGGTTATGATAGAACAGATGAACATTGTCTCGACCCACACGCCATCCTACATTACCGCGAAGAACTGTGCAAGCTGCGAATTGCTATTTAATATTGGCAGGGAAAAACGTTGTCCATACTGTTCAATAGTACTGATTTATTCGTCACTCGCTCGTTGTATCGTCTGCATCTTTTATTATATTTTCTTTTAAATTCACAAAAAGTATTTAATTTCTACCCCCACTGTATACCTAAATATACAAACATACTTACTAATGTAATAACCTCTTTCTTTACATCATCGGTAAAATGATGAAATGTTTGCCGACTTATGTTTAGTAATCACGATGACGTGACTATGACGCGAATTCGGTCACGTGTACAATTTTATTTCATGCATTTGGTGCAAGGCAATACATGACTTACGTTTATGATATTTCATACTAGATATCAAGTTTTTTAATTGTGTTTATAAAGTTGTTTTTCTGAATCGCGGTGTTAAAGTTTTTTGCTTCAGACAATATATATACAAAAGTTTTACCAATAATCGTCGGGACTCCTAGTAGCGATGCTTTGTATCTGTGGTGTTAAGACACATTTGGGGCACAGTTTACATTGTAAAGCGAAAAGAGCGGGAGAATGTTGCTGTCGGTGAGACCTGCCCCCAATGGGACTTTCCAATGCGACCTCTTCTCTTTCCTAAGCAAACTCGAAAATTTGAAAGATTTGAAAGATTTGAAAACTTGAAAAAAAACAGGAAGCGCGCTTGAGAGCTCCTCCATCGAAACTGACCAAAGTTCAACCTCGAGGAGGGCTCGAAAAGCGCGCGCCTGTTTTGCTTTTTTTATATCTCCTATTAATTACCTTTCGAAGGATTGCATAAACCACCCATTAAATTTCCTTCCTGGACATAATAGCTGTTCGCATGACAGAAATGTCTAAAGAGTTTGTTATACCTACCTTATTACTAATTATGTATCATACATGTAAATCCAACACAAGATTTTCACATATCATAAACTTTATGAGATAGGTACATGGTACATACCGAAAGTGTATTATTAGGGATTCTAAATCACTGTAGTGAGTTCAGGCGAGCAATGCGAGCCTGAACGACCGAAAGTGAGTTAGAATGCCTAATAATACACTACTGGCTAGCAACCTGTCACTATACATACCTGAATCTCCATTCCATTAGCCAACTATTCAGCTAAGCGTGGCCTTCGAGTCGCACGACTCTTGAGTCTGTCTACCCCGTAAGAGATAAAGACGTGATTCTATGTATGAATGAATGTTTATTTGCAGTGAAAGTGGTACAAGTAAATACAGTTGTTAAAAAATATGTGTGAATCTCACCTTTAACCTATCTAGGTATGCAAAATCTTTAAATCAATGTATGTATTAATTTATGTATGTATGTATGTATGCGGGCAGCGGACCGGTCGTTGTCGAAATCCTTGGGGGAGGCCTTTGTCCAGCAGTGGATGTCTTTCGGCTGAGAGAAGAAGAAGAAGATGTATGTATGTACCTCTTATCCGTGCTGTCCGGGGAATGCAACCTCATCCGTTTGACAGAGCCACTCTTGACATTGTCAACCTTGGGTTTGTGCCTTGTACGAACGTATGTCTGTACGTCTTTGTCCTTGCACTTTCGTTCGACTTTCTCTTTGAGAGAGGAACGCGTTGTCTTCGTACTTAAATTTTCCGCTGCAGCTAAAATTTAATAAATTTAATTTAATATAAAAAAAAATAAAAATTAGGCCGTCCTCCTCCTTTATTAGTCGTATTGCTCATGATTGAGGGTCGTAGTCATTATATGGAATGAAACACACAACGACTATCTTGGCAATGTTAATGGAGTGGTTTGCCATTGCCTTCTCCATATCACACACTAGCTGATAATCAACCAGAGTGCAGTTTTCCTCACGATGTTTTCCTTTACCGGAAAATAGGCAATAACAGGAATTTTCTCAAGTAAAAATTAATGACACTATAGTGGTTCTGTGAACAGTAGACCTCGTAGACGGAGCACCGTCTCCTCACCGTAGGCTTCGCCATTTTTCCCCAATTGCCCCCTTTTTGAGTTTTTTTTTTACAATAACCTGTGGAGAATCCGACGCACAATGTTTCCTTCAAATAAAGTACTTACTGTTCTTGTTTAGTGTGTATGATATCAGCTTCCGCACGAGTTCCGCGGCCGGTGTTCGCACGGGAGACTACTGTTCTTGTTGAGTGTGTATGATATCAGCTTTCGCACTAGTTCCGCGGCCGGTGTTCGCACGGGAGACTACTTACTGTTCTTGTTGAGTGTGTATGATACCAGCTTCCGCACGAGCTCCGCGGACGGTGTTCGCACGGGAGACTACTGTTCTTGTTGAGTGTGTATGATATCAGCTTCCGCACGAGCTCCGCGGACGGTGTTCGCACGGGAGACTATTACTGTTCTTGTTGAGTGTGTATGATACCAGCTTCCGCACGAGCTCCGCGGACGGTGTTCGCACGGGAGACTACTGTTCTTGTTGAGTGTGTATGATATCAGCTTCCGCACGAGCTCCGCGGACGGTGTTCGCACGGGAGACTGCTGTTCTTGTTGAGTGTGTATGATATCAGCTTTCGCACTAGTTCCGCGGCCGGTGTTCGCACGGGAGACAACTTAGGTACCTTTCTTGTTGAGTGTGTATGATATCAGCTTCCGCACGAGTTCCGCGGACGAAGTTCGCACGGGATATAACTTACTGTTCTTGTTGAGTGTGTATGATACCAGCTTCCGCACGAGCTCCGCGGACGGTGTTCGCACGGGAAACAACTTACTGTTCTTGTTGAGTGTGTATGATATCAGCTTTCGCACTAGTTCCGCGGACGGTGTTCGCACAGGAGACAGCGAGTACCTGCGGAGTGAGGCCGCGAAAGTTTCCGACGAACGGTTGTCGAATTCCAAACAACCTGAAATGAATTATCGTACGTAATTACGCGCGAAAAACATAACTCTTCCTTTGCAGTCGGGTAAAAAGCGATAGAAATGCCTCATTGTGCTGTGATTTTGTGCAAAAAAGTACAAACGTTAATAGAAATAACTCAGGCGTTTTATAGGAATTAAAACATATTTTTAGCATTTCTTTAGTACTAGCCTGTGCCCGCGACTTTGTCCGCGCATATCTCAGGTTCTAAGCGGCGTATCAAGATGAAACTTATGCCAGATTTTAAGTTAGACCTTCTATAATACAACAGTGAAAACCGCACCAAATTTGGTCCAGTAGTTTTTGCATGATGTGCGTACAAACATTCAGACAAAAAGACAGACAATAATTCTACAAAAATGGTTTTGGCTTTTATTGGCCCCATAAAGACCCCTCATTTTTTTTTAATCTTCTATATACAGACAAAGACCAGTTACAGTTTTATTATATGTATTGATTGATGATGATTGATAGTAAATTCCGCGCGGACGAAATCGCAAGCCAGTACCTCTGTAAGGGTAGTGGAAACATGGTTTGTAGGTGCTAGTGCCAGCTGTGCGTACGCAACTGGGGGGCGCTGGTAGCTCCCCACTCCCACAGCGCTCCCAACCCACTCGGAAGTTACCGTCGGCTGTGAAAGAAATTGAAAATCAAACGTTTCGCTGCCATATAAAAGGATAGATATTTTTTCTATGTGTGTGATCTATGTACTATGGAAGCAATTTATTTACACCCACATAAACTCTCTGCTCAACCCTAAGGTTTGACTGTCAGACAATGCTTTTAGCATTAAGTCCACCTTTTGTACTGTACTTTTGTATGTGTGTACAATAAACTTTAAATAAATAAATAAGCAATAATACATAAATTGAAATTAATCTTTTTAGGGTTCCGTACCTCAAAAGGCAAAAACGGAACCCTTATAAGATCACTTTGTTGTCCGTCTGTCTGTCAAACTTTTTTTCTCAGGAACGCTTAAAAGTATTAAGTTGAAATTATTATCGAATACCCGAATATTCGATCCGAATCCACGGTCTCTTTCAGCAAAAAATAATCAAAATTATCCGTCCCGGGTACTTCCCGTTGACCTAAAATTATGAAGTTTATCAAAAAGCAAAATCTAACAGTAACAGGAATAAATCTGAAAATTGTAAATACATATTATGTTGTTGGAAGTCTAAAAACAGTGTTACAAACTTATTTTTACGCTGGATTTAGTATGAATCTTAGTGATCGAACTGTTTGTTTTTGAAACTAGTTGGTCTTTGAGTTATGTGAGATACTTTGCGTGTACGGAACCCTCGGTGCGTGAGTTTGACTCGCACATGGTCGGTTTTTTTTATATAAAAGATGGGTTTGCTCTTGACCACAATCTTGCCCGAGGACAGAGATGAGGTCTACGGTGTAAAGAGCTTACTCAGAAGCAGCCTATTCACTCTGATTTTGAAGAGAGTCAGGTTGTATGTGCTCGGGGACACAGACGCAGGCAGGGATTTGGTCTAGTGGATTAGTAGAAAATTGGCTGTAGCAGACGGACGGACAGACAGACGCACGAGTGATCCTATAAGGGTTCCGTTTTTTTTTGTACGGAACCCTAAAATACCATTTTTTAAATATAAAAGTGTTTCGATGGACTTTTCCAATCTGGGAAGAGAAGCAGCTGGCACCAAAGTCAAAGTCAATCGTTTTTATTTAAATAGGCTTAAAAATAGCACTTTTAAATCGTCAAATTCTTGTTTTTTTGTTAATTGACGTCATAAAATTACTTAAAGCTAAGGTTACCACCGCCTCCAAAGCGCAAGTGGAGAAAAGGCGGCGCAACAAACTCCACTGCTGCATTATCTCCAAAGACGTCACTTTACAACATAGACTGTGCCACCATTCTATGCTTTTTCTCCGCTCTCATGGTTGTTACTTGTTACAGTTACAGTTACGGCTAAGGAGTATTTAGAATGGAGGACGCACCAAAAAGCAATCTGATCACATGTTTTCCGCGTCCAATACGCGGCCGGCATTCTGGCGTGAAGTCGTTATTGTTTACGATTTTTAAAATTCGCGATTATTTGAGCCAATCACAGCGACTGCCGTATGTTCCCCTCCCGCAAAAATCGATCAACTGTGATTGTATCGGACAATATGCCTACGCGCTCTCCATTCTAAACACCCCTTGGGTACGGCACTTATAATAGAGCTAAATAGTAAACGCACTGTCATAAGAAATAAATAGATTGGGTCTTTAATGATTCTCTACTCCTGAGAATTTGGGTCATCAATAATACATAAATACATACATAGAATCACGTCTTTATCCTTTACGGGGTGGACAGAGCCAAGAGTCGTGAGACTCGAAGGTCACGCTTAGCTGAATAGTGGGCTCTCTGATGGAATGGAGATTCAGGTATAGTGACAGGTTGCTAGCTCATCGCCTACGAGTGGAGGAATCCCCAGTTTAAAGCCCTAAGAAAAATTAAACGTCATCAATAATGACGTTTAATTTTCTTTTATTGCCTGTCATCTGTCAATGTCAACCCGAATTGTTCTCTATGGGTTGATCGACTTTCCTTTTCTGCTTGATGTGTTTTGTGTCCGTATTGGAATATATTATCCATTACAATCGCTCTGGTGTTTCTATTTCTGCCCAAATCCCTTCAGCTTACGGCAAGATCACAAGCTAATTACTTAAAAATAAAAAAACACGACTGACAACTTACATAGCCTATGTCACTCGGAGGAATGCAAGGAATCTAACAATACCTCTCACATCAAAATCTGTAAAGCCGTTCAGGACTTATGGTGGAATAAAGAAACTTGCATACAATACATAAGTACATACATACATGAACCCTGTAAACATAACACGCCTTTTTTGGTCAGTCGTGTAATGAAAATATCTGTTTACTTTTGCTTGCATCCTTTCTCGGCGGGAATTCCGACAGGAGGACCGGTGGCGAGGAAGGCCTTTTGTTGCAATGCGCCATCTGGAATCACAAGACTTCAGATGAACTAATTAATCAGAAACTGAAGCTGTGGAATCTACTTTCTACGGCGGTGATTCCGAACCGATACGACATTGGAACCTGCAAAAACGAGTCTACATCTTCTTAAAAGGCCGGCGACACTCTTGTGATACCCCTGGTGTTGCAGTAGTCCATGGGCAGCGGTGATCGCTTACCATCAGGTGATCGGCTCGCTCGTTTGCCGCCATATGTTGTGAAAAAAAAACGTGCACAACACACCCAGCAGTGCAATCGCCATTAGTAAATTCATACGAAACGCAACTGAACAGATACAACAAACGCAACAGCCAATTTTCTCCGAATCTATTGGACCTATCAGATGAAATTTGGTAGGATGGGGTCATAGAGATGGCGTAATCTTGTGACCCAAACAGAGATGTGCAAAGTAAATAAATATATTTTTTTTAGTAAGGGTCATTTTTGGGGTACAAATTAGAAATTTAAAAAAAAGTTTTGCAAACCTTACTGTGTTATATCAAATGAAAGGGCTCGTTAGGAGGATTTTAAATACATTTTAGTTATTATCTATACATTGTAAAATTAATTAGTTTAGATTTTATTCAAGAAAGACGACGAAAATTGACCATCCCCCCCCCCCCCTGATCTCCAAAAGCTTTTGCCCGCGGTTTCGTCCGCATGAATTTACAGGGAACAGTGCTTTTTTCCGAGATGAAAGGTACCTGTGTCCTTCTCAGTACTTCCAACTGTGTACCTATGCAAAATTTCAGGAAGATTAGGATACATATATAGATAAACATCCAAGACCCAGGCTGTTTGTAATATATTTGCGTGAAACGAAACGCACGCGTTTCCTATTGTCGCCACCAGGCGTTCGGGGTTCTCACACTGCTGCTCGTGTAAAATGGCGTCGCGGACGGTCGCCTTTTGTCCTGTGCGATTTCGGTTTGTTTAATACGCGAGAGGTCCCGCGTCCCTTTGTCTAAAACCACGTTGATTGTTGGTTAGTTTGAACTATAATTGTGAGTTTCCCTTTTGTTAAATAACTATGGAACGTGTGTGTTTGTGAAACCTTTTACTTGGACTGTTTGTTGTGACCGACGTGACCTGTGGCTGCCTGGAGACGCCGAAACCTGTTGCCGAGTGGAACTGCTAGACGGATCAGGTATTTTTTCTGGGGTTGAGATCTCATGGGGTAGGTTGGGTGATTTAGGGGACCACCACCTCCTCCGAAGACACCCCAACTTGGATCGAAAAGAAAAGTCAACTTGGTGAGTTGAAGATTAAATTTATAGTTTTTAGTTTAGTTAATTTATAGGTTAGGGTTATTATATAGGGCCCTGTAGCTCCCTTTATAAGCTACGGTGGTAGCAGTCTGCGTATAGCTTAAGTTAGGTTCTAGTCGGGCAAACGTGGTGCCGCGTGGAGATTTTTTCCCGGTACTTATTTTTACCGGTGGTTTTTTCCCGGTGAAGTTCCGGTACAGAATTCTTCCCGCCGCTTCGTTTGTCCGGATTCTCTGCGCACATTTTCTGGTAGCAGAGCGTAGTTGTTCTGCACACAGGCCAATCTGAAAAAGATCATTTTCCACCTGACCTGACCGGGGATCGAACCCGGGACCTCCAGTGTGACAGTCTGGAAATATAAGTGATGTACTTACCTGATGATGAAGCGGTGGTGGCCGAGTGGTAGGGCGCCCGCCTGTGGATACAAAATCCCAGGTTCGAATCCTGCCCGGGCTACATGAGTTTGTATACCAATCTGACTCATGTTAGTTTTCATCGACCACCACTTGCTTCCGGTGAAGGAAAACATCGTGAGGAAGCCTGCACTCTGGTTGATGATTATCAGCTAGTGTGTGAAATGGAGAAGGCAATGGCAAACCACTCCATTAAAAATTGCCATGAGAGTCGTTGTGTGTGTTTAATTCCATATAATGACCACGACCCTCAGTCATGAGGAAATACGACTAAAGAGAGACTTACCTGATAGCTACTGGTATATCTGTCATCGCAGACTTCAGAACTGACATTGGTGACAGCAGGCGTGGTGTTGGTTCCCTCGTTGACAGGACTTAAACCCACTGACAGGGAATGTACTTTCTTGGTGCTGTAATGCAATATTTTGATTTAATTTTACTCTATTGCGACCTTAGGAATACGATCGTGACGTGCCTAGGAAATGCATTAATATTGCTAATTTTGCAGTATACACCACGCACGTATACCAGAAGACGTATTCTAACTCGGCATCCTACTCCCACTATTTTACATACATAGGTAGTTATTTTTAGTATATTAATTAGTGTATCCTTAAATAAAATTATTCTATGTTTTTACCGGTAACGGTGGTATAATATATATCGCCAAAATCAAAGTCAAAGTCAATTTTTTTTATTGAAACTTGGCCTTCAAAGAAGACTCTTTTTTACATTGAAAACTAATTATTTAATCATAACATATTATGTCTCAAAGCTACAAAGTACTAGCATTTAGCAACGACCACTGCTGAGAAGAAATGCCGAAAGAAACTCATGAAGCAGTCTTGGTCGCCAAACATGCCAGAGGGGCTATTTACGAACTTTATACATACACTGGATTTTGTACAGTCAAAAATAAAATAAAATATAAGAAAAAAATGTAATATAATAAAATAAATCGCCATATAGGTACTCATTACTCGTATTTTATTGTTAAATTCACAAATTGTATTGTAACTTTATATCTACACCTTATATTGAGTGCATGGGGGACCTCCATATCTCTTGTATTTCACATACCTATATAGTCTAAGGACATATTTTCTTGTGTAGTAAATAAACAACTTTTAAATTTAAATTAATTGTGGAAAACTCAATGTTTTTCAGAAATGTGATGCATTATTTTTAGTTGTACTTATGACTCGAAATTCTATCATACTTGTAGTGTTGGCAATGTTGGATTGGAATATTTATGTATAAAATAATATAGTGGCAAAATGTATTAGGTACTTTTTGGAAAAAAGGACTGAATTTTCCACAATTACATTGTGCAAGCGAGACAGTTGCAAAGTGCGAAATGTAAATCGGTTTCATATAGGTACCTATATTTTGTCGAATGTCCGAGGTGTGCCAGTGCCAGGAGTGTCACGTCGCCGGCCCTGGCCCTATTTTTTGAAAATGTGACATACCGCAGCAAAAGATTACCTACTTAGACTACTATGTCACACTCGTCATACTATGTCACTAAAAACATAAAAGCCGTATTTTTGAAATCACTCGTTTAACAATGTTGCCAGTGATATGGAAATAATGCGAGACACAATTTATGTTCCATTCTACGCAACAAAAACCGAATCGGTACCGACTCGTTATTAAATGTTCGTAAATATTTAATGTATGAGAACGAAAACATTTATCTGAACGCAAAAAAAATATTAAAAGACAATATCTATATCCGTATCCGGTTGTCATCTATTTCCGTATCCGGTTGTCATCTATTTCCGTATCCGATTGTCATTGTCTTTCAAGCTTTTGACGTTAAAATCATGCGAAACCGAGTGCTCCAGACCACTCGTTGCGAATTGTTCGACATAGACAATTAAAAAATATGAAATAATGGGAGATTTTCCGAGACCCAGATAAAAAAAAATAGTTCCAAATGACTTCATAGACGGCGCTTAGTAAAAGGCGAGTCCATAAAAAAAGCAAACGTGCACGGGATTGGCATTTTTTTCTAAATTTATAATAAAAAAAAAACATCTAAAAAGTATCAATATTGAGATTTGTGCAACTGTCAAACTGTTAGGTGATAATTTTTCTGTTTCGGTTGACAAGAAAAAGCGCACAATATAGGTAAAGCCATTATTACGACCCGGCTTTTTTATAAAACGCAACCTGTTGAGACTTTTTTATACTGTTTTTTTTAAATTTAGCTGTCAGAAAATCGCCCATTCATGTCGAATGAAAAATCATTTGACTCACGCGTTTCTGCTGATTCACACTTTCAAAAACCTCTTGGTTTCACTTACCATATATACTGGCCTGGTTGGACCCCGGCAGCTCGCCACCGGTCAAGGTGACCGCCAGCCCCGCGTTCTGCAACCCGCTGATGATAGCCACCATCCCCTCTCCGCCCCCTTCCATTGTACTCTAGTTGTGGGGCAGGGGGATATGCTACCAACAAGACAATAATAATGTCACAGGGTGGAGATTTCATAGAAACGGGACGTCAAATATACCTACTATTGCGAATGAAACTGTACATCCGTGTACAATGTCCGCGGTTTCATAGTCATAGATTCGCAACATTTACGATAATATCTCTTCTTGATCGCGTTGACGTATATTTTTTTTTATTTTTTGGCTGAAAGAGTTTGTGAATCAGAGTATTAGATATTAATTTCAACTTGATAGCTTTAAGCGTTCCTGAGAAAAAAAAAGTTTGACAGACAGACGGATAGACGGACAGATGGACAACAAAGTGATCTTATAAGGGTTCCGTTTTTGCCTTTTGAGGTACGGAACCCTAAAAAAGTATACGACGATTTAAAAGTGCTATTTTTTAGCCCATTTAAATAAAAATCTATCAATCATTTTATTTCCGTTCTGAAATGTTAGATTCGGGATGCATGCTTTTCATACAAAATGTTCGAGTGGGCGTCACAGTCCGTTTCGGTTAACGGAAAATGTAAGTCACGTGTGCACGTGTGAAAAGCGTGCATTCTGGGGGTCGATTCCACTAATTACAAACGTAAATGTCGTGTTTCAATTGTGTCTCAAGATCCAAGAAAATTGAAATAAAGTGACAAGATCTCTGTAAGACTTCTATGTTTTCTTACGATTTTCTTGGCCTTTGAGACACAACCTAGGCACGACATCTACATTTGTAATTTGTAGAACCAGGTCCCCGGAACTAAAATTTCAGAACGGAAAAAAAACGGACGTGTGCGCCTAACTTAAGTCACCCGATCATAAGCATAACATGTTTATTTTTTGGACAGTAAGTACTTATTTTTACTTCACGAAAAAAAAAAATTGTCTATCCATCGGAATAGGCACCTTAGGCATTCCGCACACGGCACTATTTTGACAATATTGACCTTCCATTTCAGCTCCTTGGGGATTCAGTTTTGAAAAAAAAGTAGCCTATGTTTGACCCCGGGTCTACAACTATATCCACACCAAATTTCATCAAAATCTGTCAACATACATTAGATTTTCGCATTTATAATGCTATATTGCTGTCAATCTGATAACTTACACTCATCTTGATAAGCTTGAGTACTGAATAACACAGGTCAGGCCGGTAGCAGCCTTGCCAACTGTCGCCGTGGGGCACTGGCCTGGAATCAATCGAAGAATCAATCAATTATACGAAGTATAGTGGACGTACCTAACAAGTCTACTGGTCGAGTCTTTTGAAATTTGTCAAATAGTATTGAAATAGTACGTTGTGTCGTTCGAGACCCAAATTAAAAAAAAAACAAATAGTTCCAGATGACTTCATAGATGGCGCATAGTAAAAGGCGAGTCCATACAAAAAGCAAAAATATTATGCACGGAATTGGCATTTTTTGCACAAATCACAGTATCAATATTTTGTGCAACTGTCAAACTGTTAGATGATTTATTTTTCTGCCTCTGGTTGACAAGAAAAATATAGATAAATACATAACAGATAATACGTTTATTTGTATCAGCTGAGATACATAACACAACAAACATAACATAAATTTCATGCAAAAAGTTCCTAAATATAGTAGGAAAAAACAATTTGACGTTATAATTACAATGTGCCACAGTGATACAAATTGGTAATAACTCAGTGGTTGCATTGCCCCCTACAGGAGCAAACACGGATTTTCAGTTATCACCATAAAAGGGACACGTTAAGCTGTGTTAAAAGCGCACAATATAGGTACAGCCATTATTACGACTCGGCTTTCATAAAACGCCATCTATTGAGATTTTATTACATCGATTTTTTTTTCTTAATTTGCCCTGTCAGAAAATCGACCATTGAGACACGACATCTCTACGTTTGTAATGGGCGATTTTCTGACAACTAAATTAAGAAAAAATCAGTATAAAAAAGTCTCAAGTTTAATTTGGGTCTCGAAAAATCTACCTTTAGTAGAATCGGCGCCCTGTATACCCTCCCGCCTCCAATCCGCCCATGATTCGTTCAATTAGACGTATAGTCTATTCATTTTAGATTATTTCGCGGCAAAATTATTTATCATTCTTTTTTTTATCTGTGTTATGTCTATGTATGAGTACATTACAAAACAATACCCTCCCCCTCCCCCGTTAGGCGTCACTCCTTCCAAAACATGATTAATAATTTTGCCAAATTTTCCATACATTGAAATCTAGAATGAATTTACTAGTATATCAATTCTGTGGCTTAGTGCTAAGAGCCAAGGGACTCGCTTAGTGAAATGAAATGAAAATAATGTTATTTAATAATAATAATAAATAAATAATAAATAAATATATATATACGGACAAATCTCACAGATTGAGTTAGCCCCAAAGTAAGTTCGAGACTTGTGTTATGGGATACATATATAGATAAACATCCAAGACCCAGGCCAATCTGAAAAAGATCATTTTCCATCTTGACCTGACCGGGGATTGAACCCGGGACCTCCGGTGTGGCAATCTGGCGTGATAACCGTTAGGCCACGGAGAGTCGTCGAATATTTAATATTTAAAATGGGCTAAAAACAGCGCTTTTAAATCGTTTTTAGTAGTCGTCATAATTACTCAAAGCTAAGGTTACTACAGGGCGTCCAGAAAGAGTATCGGGTATTTGTTTTAGCGCTAAAAAATATTCAGAGTGGCGGAGGGTTGCGGTGTGATCATGGGATCCGTCATTTTGTGGAGTTTTTGTTGCAATACACTTAAGCTTTGGAGGCGGTGGTAAACTTAGCTTTAAGTAATTTTATGACGTCAACTAACTAAAAAACAAGAATGTATGATTTATAAGTGCTATTTTTAAGCCAATATGAATAAAAAGAATTGACTTTGACTTTGAATAGACCAGTATCAGGAAATCATCGCTATTTTTTAATACGAGCGTATTATCTTAACGGTGTTTAATAGTGCTCTAAGTTTGTATCGTATACGCAATGCATCAACTGACGATAGCATTACAAAATGGATCCGGATGTTCGAAAATACAGGTGCGACGGTAAAAATTCAAAACTCTAGTCGCCCTCGTTCATTCTGCGACCAGTAAACAATGAAGAAGTACAAGCGTCAATTCGTCAAAATTCGTATTTTATCCATCCGTAGACCAACCCAAGCACAGAACATAAAAAAAAACATTTTTGCATTAGATTTTGAAGAAAGAATTGCATTTAAAGCATATGCAATTAGTTTAAGAATTGAAGGACACAGAATACGCAAATTGACAACGAACTGCTGCGGCGATTCAATAGCTTTGAAAACATACTGTACGACTGTGGGCGTGATAACAGTGTACTTTCGTATGAATGTTTATGTGCGTGTCTATTTGAGAGTCTAAATGTATGAAGGATGTTCTAATGAAACTAGTGAATGCAGTTCACGAAAGTCCGGGTATATTGTCCAAAAACACAGGGAAGAAATACATCTCACAACATTTACGTGACCGTTTAAGTTACACAAAATTTATGCGATTAGCATGCCTATATCTAATGACGCGCGGGGAACGACTGCCCGTTCGCCCCTTGCTACATATTCATTTGCAGCGTCAGCTCTATGTAAGTACGGTGTACAACACATGAGTCCTTACAATACTGTTCACGTTCAGTGACAAAGCCAACTTTCATCACTTTTTGTTTTATTAAACAACTTTCATCACTTTTTGTTTTATTGAACTAACAAATACCCGATACTCTTTCTGGACATCCTGTACATAATGAGTGATCCTAGCGAACATACGATTGCACAGGCTCTATCAGGGCTACACTGCGGGTGACATGCCCATAGCTGGATGCCTGACTTTGCAATTTTGTTGTGTTCCCATCAACGACACGGCGCGAATGTGAATTGGTGTTATTTGTACTATTATGTATTCTGTGATGGTGTCACCAAGCTAGTACGCCCTGTATGTACCCATAGAGCTATGTCTATGATGTGACCATTGAGTATCTTGTACACCAGCATAGCTCTAATCTCTTAGCTTGACTGTCTATAGTATTGGTGGTAGAGCCCTGCTGCTACCTTTTTGGTAGTAGCACATAAAATGGGCTGGCTCGACCGGGGCAGTACCACACTCTCGCAGAATACCAGCGTGAAGTAGCAGTGTAATGCTGCTGCGTTTCGCTTAGGTGAGTGAGAGAGCCGGAAGCCCCCCCCTAAATATGCCAGCGGAACTAAAAGAACAACTACCCCAGGAGGGTACCAGTGCTGGAGAATCCCTCCTGAGCCTATAAGCTCAGGCTGCCCTATGTATTCTGGGAGGGCACAGTGCCGCTCATTTCCAGGGGAATCCCTAGCGATAAGTTAAAGGCATCCCCTTCCACGCTCTCTGTGGATTACACTAATATTAGGGGACTCCATTCCAACCTTAACGCCGTCCATCATCACCTCGAGACGGCAAAGCCTGACTTGCTCTTTCTCACTGAGACGAAAATATCCTCCCCAGCTGACACTTCGTACCTGTTATGCCCGGGTTACAATCTGGAACACAACTTTGTGCCCCAAGCCGGAGTGTGCGTGTACGTTGGTGAGGGTATTTGCTGTCGTCGCCTTGTGAATGTTGAAGGCAGGGGTCTGTCTATCCTCTGGCTGCGAGTAGAATGCGTTGACCGCATTCGTTTCTATGCATGCCTATACAGATCCCACAGCGGGGACCTCGAGACCGACCGGCTGATCGAGCACATCCAGACGGTGGCTGACACCCTACTCGCACAGGCCCCTTCCGCCGAAATTGTGGTTCTGGGTGATTTTAACGCCCACCACGTCGACTGGCTTGGGTCAAATAGAACCGACCACGCGGGTAGATCTGTGCGTGACTTGGCTTTGGCCTACAACTTGACGCAGCTTGTTTCCTCGCCCACACGGGTTCCTGACGTGGACGACCAATTCCCATCCTTATTGGACCTCCTGCTAACCTCACATCCAGAGCACTACCAGGTGACCGTTGTTGCGCCTTCTTGGCTCATCTGATCACTGCCTGGTAAGGAGTATTGTGCCTATTACGCGTGTCGCACACTTACCCATTCACTGGTTCTCGGCGCGTATGGCACTATAGGTCGGCAGACTGGGATGGATTGCGAACATTTTTCGCTTCCTACCCGTGGAGAGCAGGTTTGTTTTTCGCTGGATGATCCTAGCGCTTGTGCTGACGCTGTCGCCGATGTGATACTGCAGGGGATGGAATTATTTATTCCAAATTCTGCAGTGCCTATCGGTGGAAGGTCCAAGCCCTGGTTTGGGGGGTCTTGCCGTTCGGCTTCTCGCCAGAAACAAGACTCCTACCAAGCCTGGGCTACAGCGCGAGCTGCCGCTGATCCAAACACCGGCGCTTTAAAGAAAAAATATAACTCTGCCTCCAGGTCCTACAAAAAAACAAATGGCTGCTGCCAAAGCCAAGTTCATTGGCAGAATTGGCGAGAGGCTAACCCGCCATCCCTCTGGAAGTCGTGCGTTTTGGTCTCTCGCTAAAGCTGTCCAAGGTAACTTCTGTCGTCCATCGCTCCCACCTCTACGCAGGGTTGACGACTCTTTTGCCTACTCCCCGAAGGACAAAGCCGACCTACTGGCCTCTCTTTTCGCGGCGAACTCAACCCTTGATGACCAGGGAAACACCCCTCCATCAATCCCAGAGTGTAATGCTTCTATGCTAGACGTCCGCTTCGTGCAAAGCACTGTACGCAAAGCACTCTGTTCCCTGGACATCAACAAGTCGTGTGGGCCGGATGGCATTCCTGCTATCGTAATAAAAACATGCGCTCCTGAGCTGGCATCGGTTTTGACGCGGTTGTTTCAGCTCTCCTACTCCTCAGGCATTGTCCCGAAGTCTTGGAGATCGGCCCTTGTGCACCCGATCCCTAAAAAGGGAGATCGCTCGGATCCGGCAAACTATAGGCCTATTGCCATTACCTCCATTCTTTGCAGAATAATGGAAACCATTATTAATCAGCAACTCCTAGGCTATCTTGAGGATCACCAGCTGCTAAGTGATCGCCAATACGGATTTCGTCGCGGCCGCTCAGCTGGTGACCTTCTTGTTTATCTTACACATCGTTGGGCTGAGGCAATTGAGTGTAAGGGCGAGGCTTTAGCCTTTAGTTTGGACGTGACGAAGGCCTTTGATCGGGTGTGGCACAAGGCGCTTCTCTCCAAATTACCTTCGTACGGGCTCCCTGAAAGATTGTGCACATGGCTGGACAGCTTTCTCAGGGAACGTAGCATAAAAGTCGCTGTAGACGGATCATGCTCTGAATCCAAACATGTGAATGCTGGCGTTCCCCAAGGTTGCGTCCTATCACCCACACTGTTCATTCTGCATATCAATGATATGTTGCAAATTAGCAACATGCATTGCTATGCAGATGACAGTACTGGTGATGCCTTATACCACGGACGTGCTAATCTCTCTCGTGAGGCTACTGAGGAAGTGTCGGAGCAGAATTACGTCAGACGTTAACGTGTCTCTAGAGCGAGTCTCGGAATGGGGCAGACTAAACCTAGTCCAATACAACCCCAACAAGACACAAGTCTGTGTGTTCTCTGCCAAGAAAACCCCTTTTGCGAAGGAACTCCATTTTGAAGGAACTGCCTTAAATGCGAAGCCAAGTATTGGAATTCTGGGAGTCGACATTTCGAGCACGGTTCAGTTCGGTGGTCATTTGGAGGGTAAAGCCAAATTGGCTTCTAAAAAGATTGGTGTGCTCGGGAGAGCGAAGCGGTATTTCAAGCCACATCACAGGATGCAACTTTATAAGGCACAAGTCCGGCCACATATGGAATACTGCTCGCATCTCTGGGCTGGAGCACCGGATTATCAACTCCGCCCATTTGACCGCATTCAACGAAGAGCTGCTCGAATTGTCGGCGATTCCAGAATCTCTGATCGTTTGGACCCCTTGGCATTACGCAGAGATGTCGCGTCCCTCTGCATCTTTTATCGCATTTATAATGGGGAGTGTTCGCAGGAGCTGTTCGACCTTGTACCAGCCGCTTTATCTCCACCACCGTACCACCCGCCTTAAGCAGAAGTACCACCCCCACCACCTTGATGGCTGGTGTTCAACCACCGCCCGTTTTTCGCGCAGCTTTTTACTGCGCTGTACTAAAATATGGAATAAACTTCCCTCAGCGGTGTTCCCGAATAGGTTCGACATTGGGGCCTTCAAGAAAAGAGCCTATCGCTTTCTCAAAAAGTCGGCAACGCAATAGTGACCTTCTTAGGGTCATTGGTGTTTATGGACTGCGGTGATTGCTTACCATCAGGCAACCCGCATGCTCGTTTGCCCACTATTCTATAAAAAAAAAAAAAAAAGTGTGCGTTAGACTAAGGCACAGGGAGGGCTGGGGCTGTGGAGCGAGAGTAGCACATGGTCCCGGCACAAATGCGGTAGGCGTTGACACTGTGTTGTTTTAGTGGGTTCGAGTCCCACATACTTGTCCGGCTTCCCATGGCTGTATGGACGAGACGAGGGTCTTTCCACACGTAAAAAAAAAGGCACAGGGAAGGTACTTTATAGAAACGGGGCGTCATCAATCATCAATCAATACATATAATAAAACTGTAACTGGTCTGTACATAGAAGATTTTTAAGAAAAAAAAACTATGAGGAGTCTTCATGGGGCCAATAGAAGCCAGAATCATTTTTTGTAGAATTTTTGTTTGTCTTTCTGTCTGTATGTTTGTAAGCGTAACACGCAAAAACTATTGGACCAAATTTGATGCGGTTCACTGTTGTATTATAGAAAGTCTAACTTAAAATCTGGCGAAAGTTTCATCTACGCCGCTTAGAACCTTTTATATGTGCGGACGAAGTCGCAGACACAGGCTAGTATGTTAAATACCTACTACACAAATAAAAAAGGACATCCGTGAACAAGTCAATCTGTGCGTTTTCATAGTCATAGCGTCCCAATCCGCAAATGAACAGGGGAGAAGTGCGGGGTACGCCATATTGCGGGGGGGGCAGGGAGCTTCCTTTCTGTACGTAGTACCTACCTATTGTGCCTAAGGTTACCCTGAGCAGGTTCAAATAAAAAAATTAAAAATAAAAATCCTAATGAGTGTGGAGGAAGCAAGAGAGATCTGTAAGGATCGTAGCAAGTGGAAATCGCTAGTCTCTGCCGGGAAAAATGCATGATAATATTGTATGTATGTAAAAATCCTAGAAACACTTATCATAAAGCCAAATTTTATGCAGTAGTTTTTGCGTGATGCGTGTACAATCATACAGACAGAAAGACAGACAGACAAAAATAAAAAGGATATCGTTTAGGCTTCTGTTGGCCCTAAAAGACTCCCCTTAATGTTTTTCATAAAAATCTTTATACAGACACAGACCAGTTACAGTTTTATTGTATGTACTTTATAGATTATGGACAAATCTAATTTTTAGAGATTTTCGAGTGCATTTTTATGATTGAATGCGTCTGACTTTTTAAGTAGGCTGTTAAGTGCTGTAATAAAAAATGGGTACTTACATTATAACAATAATTTATTTTTAAATTAAATTAATTGGGCCAATTTAGAATTTAGAGAATTATCTCACTAAAATGTAAGTTGACATTACTATAGCAGTGTCATTATCATATTGTACTGCCATAGAGGAATACAATCGGGCCCATAGACACAGGGCGGGCGCTTCATAGAAACGGCGCGTCGAATATACTCCTTCGAGCAACAAGGACTTCCGTGCGCGGCCCGGAAGGGAGGCGCCATAGATGTCTTTCCCCTCTGGCAAAGCTTAGGTCCAGGTCATAGAGCAACACGGACTCCTTACGGAGGGAGAAGCCATAGCGACATGTTTCGATTCAAATCTTTCTGGCATTTTTTGCGGGGGGAGGGAAATTCACGCAAGCGCTGTTCGGTACACACATACATAATGAAAATCTGTAATTACGACAAATTACGACACCACATATGAAAAATAAAACAATACATTGACAAATCTGTCACCACCCGTCAGATTTTTGTGTACGAATATAGGACAGAACACACATTAACATATTTTTGACTTTGTTTTCAATAGTGAATGGCAAAAATGTAATTCAGCATTATCGATGAATTTTAAATTATCGAATTTCTCGGGCCTTCAACTATATAATCAATAGCTTTAATAAAATCTGTGGAGTGGTTTAGCCGTGAGTATAACAGTATACTTCGCATTTATAATATTTATTGCTAAGGAGGTATGGAAATATGATACCTTCTTATGAATGACATACCCGGGGCTTTAGCAGTAATTTGCATTTTTATATACTAGTGGTTCTATCTGTGGGTCGGACGAAGAATGTGTACTTCGCAAAACGTACACTCGAACAAAGGTGGATTTCGCAATTGGTGCACTTAGCAGAGTGTGCACTTCGCAGAATTAGCATAATCCTAACTATATATTATAAATACGAAAGTTTAAAGTTTGTTTGTTTGTTCCTTTTGACACTTTGTCTACTGAAACAATTTTCTTGAATTTTCGAATACACATAGCTGGAAATACGGAGTAGGAGTTAGGGTACCTTTCATCCCGAAAGAGCACTGTTCCCGTAGGAAAGCACTGTCCATTGTTTCGCCGCGGGCGAAAGCTAGTAATAAATAAAATCAGAGTTGCAAAGTTATCACGTTTATTAGTCAAGTACCACAAAGACAAGAAAGGAATACTTATAAAATTTAAATTATCTAAATATATCTTAACTATTAGTAATTTTCTCTGACACATCACTGTCTTGTTCATTCGAGCTGACTTACACCATTTGTGAAAATCAAATGCCTTATAATGAGCTAAACAAACGGGACTTGTCTTTTGGCATCCCAGGTTTACGCTAGTTGTTGCACAAGTTTTTCCATACACACATCTCTAAGTAGGTATTTTTAGGAAAGCCGTGATAACTTTGCAACTGTGATTTTATTTATTACTAGCCTTGCCCGCGGCTTCGACCGCGTGGATTTCCCACGGGAACAGTGCTCTTTCCCGGGACGAAAGGTACTCTATGTCCTTCTCCGTATTTCCAGCTATGTGTATGCGAAAATTCAAGAAGTTTGTTTCAGTAGATAAAGTGTCAAAAGGAACAAACAAACAAACTCACTTTCGCATTTATAATATATAGTTAGGATTATGCTAATTCTGCGAAGTGCACACTCTGCGAAGTGCACCAATTGCGAAATCCACCTTTTGTTCGAGTGTACGTTTTGCGAAGTGCACATTCTTCGTCAGACCCTCAGATAGAACCACTAGTATATAAAAAATGCAAATTACTGCTAGAGCCCCGGGTATGTCATTCATAAGAACGTATCCATATTTCCATACCTCCTTAGCAATAAATATTAGAAATGCGAAGTAATACTGTAGTATAGTGCAAGATGTATGGGTTAACTTTATTTACTATATGTAGGTAGTCAATAGTCATAATATTATTAATAAATCAGTGTCAAACCAACTGCGCGTGTTTCACTACATGGTGACAGCGGTGCTATCAATTAAAATTGATAATTCGCGTGTTCAGCGTGCTCGACGCACGCTGTGGGTTTTGGATGGTGGAAATAGACGATGCTAGCGCCGACCTGTGAACCTTCAGTACACCATTTGGTAGGTACCAATTTTTGCGCTTGCCGTATTGTAGGTATAAGTTGTGCCAAAGAAGTTTTTCATGCGGAAACTTCTGACAACACCTGGAAGACCTGGACGGAGTAGAGTCTTTTATTGATGACGTCATCGTATGGGGCCGATCCCAACAAGAACGCATGATAACAGATTTTACAGGCTCTGTTGCAACGTGCACAAAAAATAGGTATTAAATTTAACTGGGACAAATGTCAATTTGGGGTACCGGGAAATAACTTTATCTCGGCCATGTATTTGATGCAAGTGGTATGAAACCTGATCATAGGAAGGTTAAGGCTATTGTGGACGTAGAATGGATGTGGGACACTTGTCATTCTGAGGCAGTCGAACAATTAAAACGCAAGGTTGCGAGCGCACCGGTGCTGGCGCTGTACTCGGCACAGGCGCCCGTGGTGCTGTCCGTGGACGCGAGCGGCGTGGCGCTCGGCGCCGTGCTGCTGCAGGGCGGCCGGCCGGTGGAGTTCGCTCACGCTCACCGACACACAGACCAGGTACGCGCAGATAGAAAAGGAAATGCTGGCTATTGTTTTTGCGGTGGAGCGATTTAGACAATATATTTACGGTAGGTCAGATGTAATAGTACAAAGCGATCATAAGCCGCTAGAAGCCATTTTCAATAAGCCACTAGTATCGGTGCCAGCCCGTTTGCAGCGCATGATGATGCGAGTCCAAGGGTTTGATATTAAGGTAGTGTATGTACCAGGAAAATACATGTATATTGCGGATACACTGTCGAGGGCCCCTTTGTCTGAATTAATGCATGATCGCGTGTCTGAGGAGGTCGAGGTGCAGACTTGTTTTATGTTACGACATGTACCATTTAGTGATCTATAAAGGGAACTAATTAAAAAAGAAACTGAGAGAGATAGTGATTGTAAGCAATTAATACAATACATAAGAGATGGATGGCCGAAGAGTAGAAGAAATGTGAGTGAGAAAATCAACGTATTCTGGCAATATCGTGAATTACTTCAGTTTGTTGATGGTATGATTTTTAAAGGTGAATGTGTATTTATTCCGCGCGGCTTGCGAGGAGAAATGTTGAAACGTGTACATGAAGGACATTTGGGCATTGAAAGATGTAAACGTCGGGCGCGCGAGGTGATGTTCTGGCCGGGGCTCGCGGCCGATGTGGTCGCGCGAGGCGCGCGAGTGCGCGGCGTGCGCGCTGCACGCGCCGCGCCCGCGCCGGCAGCCGCTCCAGCAGCATGAGGTGCCGGCATTGCCGTGGCACAAGCTAGCTTCTGTTATATTTGAATATCGCAAAAAGAGGTACATCATACTTGTAGATTACTTTTCTAACTTTGTGGAGGTCGGACAGTTGACTGGCATTGGTAGTAAACAGGTTATTGATTTTATGAAAGCGCAGTTTGCACGGCACGGCATCCCGACTGAACTAGTGACAGACAATGGCCCCGCTTATAGTTCTAAGGATTTTAAAAAATTTACACGGGAATGGGAAATTAATCATGTCACGTCGTCGCCACATTACCCTCAATTGAACGGAAAGAGCGAGAGAACTGTTCAAACAATAAAAAATTTATTGAAAAAATGTGTAGATTCAGGTCAGGATTTTTATTTGAGTTTGTTGAATTTTAGAGCCACTACTCGAGACGGGTTAGACTCGCCAGCCCAGATGCTAATGGGTAGATACCGATTACTACAGAATTATTACGAGAGCCTGTCGACAATAATCGTAATTACAAAACCTTAATGGCCAAAAGATGTTCTATCAAACAACAGTATGATAAATCGGCGCGACCGCTAGGGCAGGTATCGGTCGGTGATAAGGCGACTTTGGTTTGCAATGGGAATAGGAAACCGGTTACTGTGGTAGCTCGCGCTCCTGAGCCGCGTTCTTTTGTAGTGAAGGATGCAGATGGAAATAAATATCGTCGTACTCGAGGTCACCTAGCGACGCGTACAGTTTCTGATGAGCGTTACGGTAAATACACATCATCACGGCCGGAGTTAGCATCGTTTTGTCCGCCTATCTTATCGGGGGTACTCACTAGACGCAGCCGCAGGCGTAAAAATTTACTTAGTTGTGATGACCGGTCACAACGAGAACTGACACCTGTGAGTACGCCGTCGAGCTCGACATGCTCAGCAGGCGCGCAGCAGGCGGGTGACGGTAGTGTTTCTGATAGATTTATGTCGCCTGGAGACGAGCACTCAGCTGACACAGCCGTTGTGTCGAGCTCGCCGTCGCCGTCACCGCCTAATGTTCCCATAGAAAGGTCCCGAGAACGAGCAGCACGAATGTTGTTGAAGGTTTTTGGCTCTTCTAATATAGCCTAAATTGTGAACAAATAATAATAATTTTGTACGCATTACAACTTTATATACCTAGTATATACTAGTATATATAATGTACTTAGATATAGCTCATCATTTATAGCTAAGATAGTTTTTTTTTTTCTTGGTTTGTTTTTCTTTCATAATGTTTTTTTTTCCTCCTTAAAAGGGGAAAGATGTAGTAGTATAGTGCAAGATGTATGGGTTAACTTTATTTACTATATGTAGGTAATAGTCATAATATTATTAATAAATCAGTGTCAAACCAACTGCGTGTGTTTCACTACAATAAGCGTAAGTACTTATTAGTTTCATGGCAGAGACCACAGACATAACTATATAGATTTTGCCCGCGGCTTCGCCCGCGTGAATTACCCACATGAACAGTGCTTTTCCTGGGATGAAAGGTAGCCTGTGTTCTTCTCCGTACTATGTGTATACAAAATTTAAGGAAGATTGGTTCAGTACATGAAACGTGAAGTGGTAACAATTTAACAAACAAACAAACTCACTTTCGCATTTATAATATTAGTTAGGATTAGGATTGTTAGGATTGCGCAGTAGGCGTAATTCTGCCCTACAGCGCAGGTGGAAAAGGAAATGGATTTCTATAGATAAAATAGTAATGAGGTAAGTATTTAAACGTAAGTATATAAATAAAAAGTTATTAAACAAAATGTTTCCTACAAAACTGCTGGGAAAGTGGAGTGAACTAAATATTGAACTAAACACAATTTCGTTCCGTTCATTCATAATTTTATTTTGAACAAATGTTTTGCTCAATTTTTGCCGCAGCCTACCTTCGCACAGACCTTCGAGCAACAAGGACTTCTGTGTTCTTTCGTTAAGTTCTTATTAGTTCCATGCTCACGCTATGGTCAATTTTTGAAAAAGCAAACCAGGGAAACGAATTCATTTGTTTTAGTTCCATTCAGTTTTTTCTTCATCAGAGAAGATCGGCTTACAGAGTGAAAAAATCACCACGTCTATTTCGCTGAGTTACCTAATTACTCCTTTTCTTTGTTTTAGAAGCAAGAAACCCATCATGAGTGCTGCTTTTGTTGGACTACCTGGTACAGAATACAATCCGCAAAGTTTTGTGCTAACCCTATCGATCGTGTTTGTTAGCCTCGCTTTGATAGCCTCATTACTTGTGCCAAGAGGATCTGATCAAAAGTAAGTATCTAGTTATATTATTCAGCCGTTTAGACCCCAGGTCCTCGGTCCTGTCAAAAAGTCAGACGGAAGCTGGAGAGTCCGGAAAAATTCCGAAATAGAGGAGCTGGTGAAATCACCGAGCGACTGCGCTGGCTTGGTCATCTCGAGAGAATGAAGGAGGATCGTGGCGTCAAATCTGCCTACCTGGGGAAAGTGTTAGGAAGGCGCCCGGTCGGGCGCCCCAGATATCGCTGGAGAGACACTGTGGAGGCTGATCTGCGTGAGCTGGGAGCGGATAACTGGCGAGCCACCGCCATGAATAGAAGTATATGGCGCTCTCTCGTTTCGGAGGCCAAGATCCACTTTGGCGTCACTGAGCCAGCGTAGTAGTAGTAGTAGACCCCAGGGCTGGGCAAAGGCCTCTTTCTCCCTCCGTTTATCCCCCCTTGAGCTATAGTAAATCAGTCTGCAGAGTATGAATCTAACACCCAAGAACCTATCTACCTTACCTACGTTTTATATCTCAGATTCTATATCTATATGTACATCTGAACACCATAATAATTGTATTTCCATGCACAAAGACTCATGGTTGAAATCAGCCTTGCCAATGGCAAAAAATATTCCTCATAATTTTTTTTTTTTTGTTGCAGTTTATACCGCATTTGGATATGGCAAGCCGCATTTTTCATGTGGTTAACGTGAGTACCTGCCTATGCAGACTTTTCTTAATCAAGTCTAGTCGCATAATGCTCCTATTTATTTATTTTGAACAAACTTGCAGCTTTTAATAAGCTGATGCATGTGTTTTTTTGTTGATTTTGTCTACAGAACGTAGATAGTTAACGTACAGTGTAGGTACCAACATTTGTTACATAGGTACATACTCGTGTATATGACACATCATTTTGCTCTTCAGATGCCTTTATACTTTACACTTATAGCCATTGTTTTTGTTTTTATTCATTTTGTCACAAAGAAGGATACATACCTAGGTACCTACACGGAAATCGTCACACAGCCACTTGCTCTCACGCTTTTGGCGAAATAATTATGTTAAGTATAATCTCACTGTTCCCCGGGGAAATCTATGTCCTCAATCCGCCACGCTCTCACGGCTTGCTACGCATTTTAAACGCTCTCGTTTTATTTGGAAGTTGAAATTTAATATCGGGGTGTTGGGGGGTTATGCATGAACACATTTATTACCTACACGGGTAGAAAATACTAGGAATATAGCACATAGCCTCTCAGGATAACATAAACACTATCTATACCCTATCAGCGGTGGTGGCCGAGTGGTAGGGCGCCCGCCTGTAGATGCAAAATCCCAAGTTCGAATCCTGCTTGGGCTACATGAGTTTGTATACCAATCTGACTCATGGTAGTTTTCATCGACCACCACTTGCTTCCGGTGAAGGAAAACATCGTAAGGAAACCCGCACTCTGGTTGATGATTATCAGCTAGTGTGTGAAATGGAGAATGCAATGGCAAACCACTCCGTTAAAATTGCCAAGAGAGTCGTTGTATGTGTTTCATCCCATATAATGACCACGACCCTCAGTCATGAGGAAATACGACTGAAGAGAGATCTATACCCTATCTGAAATAGGTACCCAGTGTAAAACTACATGTAGTAGCTTATGTGGGAGTAACGAACTTGTATGATTTTAGATGGATCACAATATATGTTTCACAAACCCACCCGATGGAAGGATCTAATCTCTACGTACAAGAGAGCAGAAGACATTGGCGTGGCTAGACTACTCGTGGGTACGTACCTATTTTATTTTGTACTAGCTTTTGCCCGCGGCTTCCACTCGCGTTAATCCTTTTCTTAGTGGACGCCTACGTCATAATATCTACCTGCATGCCAATTTACAACCCTGATCCGTCCAGTGGTTTGGGCTGTGCGTTGGTAGACCACTATGTCAGTCAGTCACCTTTGAGTTATAGGTATATATATATATATATAGATATACGTGCAGTAACATAGGGCGAAGCCCCATTTCTCCGTTGCATTGCATTGCGTTGACAGGTCGCGTCGTCTGCAACGGATCAGCACGCATTGTTTATGCTCCACCACTAGCCACGACGTCGCAGCAGTTGGGTTGCCAGATGTTATTTTCCAATTTCGCCTGAACAAAAAATAATTTTCGCCTATTTTATTACACGCCAAACTTGATTTGACAGAAATCACAAATAAATTTAATATAATAGATATTCATCCCGTGGCTATTAACTATTATTTCTTATTATATTGTTATTTTTTTCCCTAAAATGAGGGATTTTCCGAGACCCAAATTAAAAAAAAAAGTTCCAGGTGACTTCATAGATGCACATAGATGCTTAAGCCTGCATCACCACGTTTTTAGCCAAAACAGTCGTTACTGAATTGACCGGTGCCAAAACTAGATCATTATTGATAATAAAAATAGTACTATGAAGGCTTCTCAAAATAACTGCTACTACTTATACGAGAGAACAGATAAAAAATATTTTGCCTTTATTTTCAACCGACTTCCCAAAAAAGGAGGAGGTTATATGTTTCGATGTATGTATGTTTTTTTTTTATGTATGTTCGCCGATTTCTCCGCCAATTGTGGACTGATTTCCAAAATTGTTTTTTTATTCGTAATGGTGTATTCCTAAGTTGGTCCCATTTTAACCACGTCCAGAATCTGCTTCGGTAATTTTAAAGATACCTAATGAAAAAATATAAAAATACCTCAAACATTGCATTATAGAGCAAAAGCCGCGACAGCATGCCGCGACAGCATACTTCCCTTATTTTATTAAAACTCAAGATTTCTGTGTATGTCACTCAACATATAGAAATAGCGATTAGTGACTGGTAAAAGTTGGTTCATGATTACTTGAAGCAGATTACTTGTAGCAATAGCAATAACATTGAAAGTAGTAACTTCAATTTCCTCAAAGTAAAGTTTTTCGAAGATTTTATTCCTAATAATAATAGAAATCACGCCATCCATTACCAGGCAATTGGTGCGGATATGCAGATATAAACCCCCCTTTCTTTTGCTAGATATTGTAACCTTACTAAATTATAATAATTATATGTTGTTTTATTATGAAAAGCATAATTTAATATTACTTTGGAGAGCCCCAAGGTTGGCCCCAAGGTTAAGCTTTACCTATAAAATCACATCCTTTTACTATCCATATTACCTGCATAAGCTAACTAAGATCCAAACTTCATACCTAGTCGCTAACATATTTATTACCCGTATATACCACGCAGAGAAACATTCAGCATATTTTATAAAATAAGGGAAGGTTTGGTCGTCACGGGCTCTCAGTCTGTTATCATCGCCAATATATGAACAATTTGACATGTTGCCAGACATTTCAAATCAAACTTACTTACTTAGCATAAAAAGTTTCAGCTCCTTAATTCTTTTATTTTCGGCCAGTGAAGAGAAGAAGTTTTTATTAAACTAGCGAAATGATAAAATAAAACTTTTTTCCAAAAAAAAAAAAAAATGAAAAAAATGAACCGACTCTCCATCATAAAACTTAAAATCATGAAATAACAATAAAGAAAAATGTAATTAGCGATTCTACCTACTGAATAATGAGGTGAAGTCGTGCCAAATTGAATAAATAATCTAAGTTAATATTAGAATCATGTATAATATATAAAATACCTAGCTAAACAATTACATAACACTCTTATACTCCTGCACTTGGCACCGACTTGGCACCGACCACTCATTCAGTAGGTAGAATGCTAATACATTTTTCTTTATTGTTATTTCATGATTTTAAGTTTTATGATGGAAGTCGGTTCATTTTTTTTGAAAAAAAAAGTTTTATTGCGTAAATACCTTCCAGAAAACACGAAAGGAAATACGAAAAAACAAGAGTTCGACGAAGCTTTAACTGCTGAAATCATTATGTTAAAAACACAAATTATAATTTCTACATAATGTTAAATCGCGAGCTTTATTAAACTAGCTACAAGATTGCAAAACGTTTTAGATTTTTTGAGAAAATAACTCGAAAAAAATATTATATATCGTAACAATGTTCACTAAGAAATTCCCCATACATTTTTTGTATGGCGAGAAATTGCCATCGCTCAATATATACGAGTTCCAAGCCCACGAAAAAATCAGTCTGCCGGTAAGAGTCAAGGGAATCCACGTCGCTCTGCATGCTCGGGAGGCATTTAATTTTCGCGTGTTCATGTATTCACAGACAGCAAGAGAGTAATGTAGATCAGAGTTACATATTTATTACTTTTTAATCTTTTTAAAATTTATATAGGTACCATTTTCATACTCATGAATGATGGCCGACAATTTTTGATGAAATAGAAATCGTAATAAATCGCAATCATAGAAATCGTAATAAATCGAAATCATAAAAATCAAAATAAATCTAAATCAAGATCCAAAGATGGTGCGGACAACTTTTTTTTTAATTTTTGCGATATGTATATCGTTTCATAAGTTTTTCAGTGCGCTGATTACAGAAAATAACATTTATTTTGAGATCCAAGATGGCGGACAACTTTTTTTTCAATTTTACAATATGGGTATAGCATTTTTTATTGTGGTTTTTCAATGATTGCGCTGGCATGCTAACAATAAATAACATTTATTTTTGAGATCCAAGATGGCGGGCAGTTTTTTTTTTTCAAGTTCTACAATATGGGTATGGTTATTTGGGTTTTTGGGGACGCTGATGACGAAAATAACATTTATTTTGAGATCCAAGATGGCGGACAATTTTTTATTTTATTTTACAATATAGGTATCATTTTATAGGTGTTTTGGGGACGCTGATGACAAAAATAACATTTATTTTGAGATCCAAGATGGCGGACAGTTTTTTATTTATTATTTTACTTAATATGGGTATCGTTTTATAGGGTTTTCGGGTTTCAAGGACGCTGATCTTAAAATAAATGTTATTTTGGTCATCAGCGTCCCCAAAAACCCATAAAACGATACCCATATTGTAAAATAAAATAAAAAAAACTGTCCTCCATCTTGGATCTCAAAATAAATGTTATTTTTGTCATCAGCGCACCGAAATACCTATATAACCATACCCATATTGTAAACGTGAAAAAAAGTTGTCCGCCATCTTGGATTCCAAAATAAATGTTATTTTCGTCATCAGCGTCCCCAAGAAACCTACAAAATGTTAACCATATTGCAAAATTTAAAAAAAAAAATGTCCGCCATCTTGGATCTCAAAATAAATGGTATTTTCGTCATCAGCGTCCCCAAAAACCCATATAACCATACCCATATTGTAAACTTGAAAAAAAAAACTGCCCGCCATCTTGGATCTCAAAATAAATGTTATTTTTGTCATTAGCTTTTGCACCGAAATACCTATATAACCATACTCCATATTGTAAACTTGAAAAAAGAAAGTTGTCCGCCATCTTGGATCTCCAAAATAAATGTTATTTTTGTCATCAGCGCAACGAAATACCTATATAACCACTACCCATATTGTAAAACTTGAAAAAAAAGTTGTCCGCCATCTTGGAACTCATAATAAATGTTATTTTTGTCATCAGCGCACCGAAAAAACCCTTATAAATCCCATACCCATATTGTAAACGTGAAAAAAAGTTGTCCGCCATACTTGGATTCCAAAATAAATGTTATTAGTCGTAATCAGCGCACCAAACAACTTATAAACACGATACCCATATTGCAAAATTAAAAAAAAAGTTGTCCGCCATCTTGGAAGATCCAAAAATACTATTTTTGTAAACCTCATGTCCCGAAAAATTCCCCGGCCTTCATGTGGATGCTACCAGGCGAGATGTTTAACATCTTAGCATGTCTTACGTGGCACGCACGGTCAGTGCTATTTTCTGTCAGCGGCATGGTGATCGTGTTGATCATTTTACTGCCAAGTCGCGCGCCAAGTATAAGTTTTACATAAAAATGAGTCGGTAATTTTATTTTTATGTGGCGATGAATTCATTATACGCCGTAAAGCAAGAAAAAAAAATATAGGTACCAACAAATCCTTTGCCGGATCTCCTGTCACTTATTACTTCAGGTTGGCGGCAATCTCACGTCGATGTGTGCGTATGACTTGCACACAGCCAGCTGCGGTCTATACTAAAATACCTAAACTCGGTTTCCGGGCGCGCGGACGCGTGATACACTCTTAAGCAAAGGCGAGAGAAAAAAGTTCCTTCAAAAAGCAAAATTTTACATTTAAAAAAAAAGTAAAACTTAGTCAAAAAAAAACATTTAAAAAGTATGCATGGATATTGTGATTTGTGCAACTGTCAAACTGTTAGGTGATTTTTTCTGCCTCTGGCATGCCAATTAAAGCGCTTACAATATAGGTACAGCCATTATTACAACTCGGCTTTCAATAAAACTCCATCTGTTGAGATTTTTTTTTACCTCACTGATTTTTTTTTCTTTAATTGAACGCTGTCGAGAAAAATCGCTCATTATATATAAGTATTTTGAAATTCGATATACTATATTTTCATTTTTGAAAAAAAAAAAAAAACGTGGAAAGATTTGACACGAGTTGCTAAGTAAAAATCATAAACCAGACGGACCAAAGAGAATGTAATAAAACTATTTTTGACAGTCAAGAGTATCTATGTAGACTATAGACATTTATATGTGCTACCTAGTCTATAGATACTCGACTGATATGATATCTCGCGCAGTAATAAGTTATTACGTCCATGATCTTTGCTATAGACGAGATGACACGTTTTGTTATTGAAATTTTTCTATTTTGGAACGGCTAAATAAATATTAAACAGCCATACAACACAAGTTTGAGTGTGTTTTTGGGTTCCGTACCTCAAAAGGGAAAAAAACGGAACCCTTTATAAGATAACTTTGTTTGTCCGTCTGTCATTTTTCTCAGGAACGCTTAAAGCATCAAGTTGAGAATTGATATCGAATATTTCCGGATCTTTGGTTCCTCTTTTCAGCAAAAAATTAATCAAAATTTTAGGCCGTCAAGCCCGATCAGGAGATATTCCCGTCAATATTGCGAATTCTTCGCATATTTTGCAATTTCAGATAGCAATCAAAACCTGCAAGTACTTCCCGTTGACCTAAATTTGTGCGAAATTTGGCAAAAGTTGCAGAGAGTCCTAACAGTTACTTACAGGAATAAATCTGAAAAGTTGAAAATGATGTTAGTGGAAGTCTAAAAAAGTGGTACAAATTTATTTCTTGCGCTCGATGCGAGAGAGTATGAATCCTACTGGGATCGAACTGCAAAGTTAAGTTTGTTTTGAAACTAGGTTGGTCTTTTAGTTAGGAGCTATAATGTGAGAATGAATTTTTGTGTACGGAACCACTCGGTGCGCGAAAGCGCTTGACTCGCACTTGGCCGAGGTTTTTTTTTTGTTTTTTTAATTAAAGAGTATTTTTTTGTATTTTGATTAGCTTTGGAAATGGTTCTCTATTCATTAGCATAATATCTTATATAACTTCCTTTAATTAAAATGATTCCAATACTGGCACATTACTTTTTTTTCGTGTGGAAAGACCTTCATCTCGTCCATCCAGGCCACGGTGTCAACACCTACCGCATTAGTGCCAGGACCGAGGTGCTTCTACTCTCGCGCTTCAGAGGCCCCAGCGCGCCTCGCTCGGTCGAAGCACCTCTCTCCAGCGAGAGGGTCGGAGAGGCCAATGGGATAAGCTCCAAAAGTTCCCACGCTAGGGTAAAGGCACACCTTAACACGGCTGCGCTTCTTTCCACCCGAGAAAGCCGTTAGCAGTCGAGGCGACGGAATCCCGGTTTCCGTCACCCAACCAGGCCCTCAACTTTTTTAGGACCTGATCAGGTCCAGGCCCTACCACATCTCAGCCGCAGATGATGGGGTTGTTCGCGATCCCATGCGGCCGAGAAACGCGTAGGCCCAAAGGCGTCGGCAGGATAGGAAACAAGTACCGGCCTCTCCTCCCTTCCCCCCACGCGACCCCTATCATGCCTGTGAGACTAGAGTGCTACACCCTGCGAAATCAAAGAGAATAGAGGCCACTGGTGATTCCCGGCGACATCCGGTCGTTCCGGGCCAGAGTGCGGCGAACCTCCGGGCCATGGTTAGTTCTCAGGCCGGGAGCAGGCCTTCGGCGGTGGCATTATAGGTTTCACGAGCACAAACCCAGCTGGTATTATATCTGCGCACAGGGTTGTGGGGTCTCCCATTAGAAAGAATAAGGTGCAGCTGCCTTTCTCGGACCGGATCACAGACGTTGGAGTGCAATCACTCTGATGTTTGTAAGCAACAGCACAATTATTTAAATAGAAGAAATGAAGCCGTGTACCTTTCTTGGAGCTTCTTCATTTCATATCATATGGAGTCAATAAAGGGTAGTGAAAAATCATGAACAGGCACTGCCCATTTAGAAAGAAAAGAACTGCTTAGGCTTAGGTCTCCACCGATCGTAAGAGCTTTGCGTGGATCCTTTTATGGCTTTGCACGTCTCTGGTGCGTGAATTGTCTGGCTCCCAATGGAACTGGAAGCGGTTGGAAAAGCCGACTGTACCGAGTCTTGAGTTACCGGATTTCAAAGTTGCCCAGAGACCAAGACCGGTACTAAGCAGCGCAAACGCATCAGATTTAAAACCCCCATTGGCACTGTTACTCCTGCACACCGACGGAACGCGGCCGAGCCATTTGGGCGCCGCGCGCATGCCGCCGAGATCGTGAATATTACCGCTCTCACCTGGCACAGAACCCTTAGTTAATGGCATTGCGTAACCCTGGTCTTTATATCTTACCTGCCACCGTTGTTTAGATCTATCTGCTACCACACAATAGAATGTGCCGGCAACGTTGCCTGCAGTGGACCGCATGGAGGTAGATCCCATCCACCCAGCTAAAATCAAGAAAATTTAAATCGTTATACCTACATTTTTTGTTAATTGATATATCGGTATTTTTTTTAGACATTGTTGAGACGATATTTACAATCCATTGGGTAGTTATCAAATTACAGCAGATTCATAGTGAACTCTGAATTGTAGAAATTTTTTGACGTTTTGAAAATAATTTGTTAGACGAAATAGGTGGTACCAATAGGTGGGGAAATTGAACTCTTTGTAACACCGATCGTTTAAAGGTGAATTCATCATACAAAGCCCTTCATTTGATATTATTTCTACAGGGTATGTTTTTTTTTGGATGGTGAACTTCTAAACGTTGCAGCAAGTGCTGCAACACTGCCCACACCATTTTTGTGCTTCTCTCTCTTTAGTCGTATTTCCTCTTGACTGACGGTCGTGGTCATTATATGGAATGAAAAACACACAACGACTCTCTGGCATGCTAAATGCAGTGGTTTGCCATTGCCTTTTCCATCACACTAGCGGTTGATAATCATGTAACCAAGAGTGCAGGTTTCCTTACCGGATAAAGTTTTCCTTCACCGGAAGCAAGTGGTGCAGCGCAACGCATCAGATGAAAACTAATATGAGTCAGATTGGTATACAATACTCCGACGTAGTTCGGGCGAGGATTCGGAACCTGGGATTCTGCATCCACCGAGGCAGGAGCCCCTGGCTTCCAACCACCTGGCACTGAAGGCTTCAATTTAAGTGCTTATCATCCTATTACTGATTTCTAACCGTCAACGTTTGTGAGATCCAGGATTTTTTTTCTGCCGCTACCACAGCATAGAATGGTGGACTATGAATGTTGGGGTGGACCGCATGCAATAAATCTACATTCGTCCTGCCCAGGCATAAAATGCCGCCGCAAAGAAATTTCCTGTTCCTTAACATTCCTTTGATACATACATTTTTGTTAATTTCCTCCATATATTCTCAGGTATTTCTCGGGTTGAAAATTTAGGACATTGTTGAGACGTTATTTAGGGAACAATCCATTCCGCTGTTATGCTGTTTCGAAAATTACAAACGGCAACAGTTCACTAGTCCTGCCTAATGCTGTCTGGGAAATTTTCTATTGACGTTTATTTCCTGAAATAATTTGATATGCACTGAAATCATGAAAATCTCCAGTAGGATACCGTGGGATGAATTAAACCCTTTTGTTTGAAGAGTCTACCTCACACCCCTTCATTTCGACGAATAACCTACTATTTCTGGGGTATGTTTAACAATTGGATGGTGAACTACTAGACGTTGCAGCAGTGCTGCAACACTGCCACCATTTTTGTCGCATCTATTTATTAAATCGTATTTCCTCATGACTGAGGGTCGTGCGGGAAGCGATTATCAAGCCACTGGAATTACCAACTACCAAAACATCAAAAAATTCGCACGCAAAGCAGACAAAAAATGGAGTGGTTTGCCATTACGTAACGACGACGACACAACGACTAGCTGATACCATATGTCATTACCACCACTACGACCACGTCTACTACGATGTTTTCGTCTTCTACGTCTACCACGGTGGTCTATTTACGTTCACCACGCTACCATGCAAGTGACCTACCATTGGTATAACTAACACCACTACGTAGCCACGGGCAGGATTCGAACCTACGTCCACAGGCAGGTCTTACCTACCACCTAACCACCAGCGCTTCAATTTTCATGAAAGTAAGATTGATCATTATATTTTTACCATATTATATTTTTATGTGACTTTCTTTCTTCTTCTTCTCTAGCCGAAAGACGTCCACTGCTGGACAAAGGGCCTCCCCCAAGTGGTGGACTATGAATGTTGGGGGTGGCGTGCAATAAATCGACCGGTCCTGCGCTGCCCTAGCGATCCATGCGCGAGAAACTTGCGACCTTCACCAGGTCGTCTGTTCACCTTGATGATTACCGCATAAAATTCTCATGGAAACTTTACCACGGGTTTATTATTTTAGATTTTACCGTATTTTGTATTAAACTTTCCACTGTTTCTTTTGAAAATTTCAGAAACGACATCATTAGTGCTGCTAATGCTGTATGAGGTGGCACGTTTCTGTTAAATTTCATATTAATTAACTGATATGCACCGTCAAGTACTGTACCTACTACTGTTCGGTACCGAGAATCTTGGTAGTGATCTTAATACCAGAAGAAGTCCTGCAAATGAAGCTAACGCGTGTTCACTGTTTTAGTGAGTAAAACTACAGACTGGTGCTTTTAATAGATGTCATTATTTAAGTTAAACGTTAACGAGTTGTAACGGAACATTATCATAAGCCAAAATGGTTGTACAAATTATTTGGAATTACCGTTCGGCAATAATCATCAAAGTAAGTTGCACCAAAAGGTTGTAAATAAACGTTTATTACGCTAAGTTGACGACGACCACAACGACACCGAAGGCATTGTGCATTTTGTCTACCACCACTACGACCAGCGTCCGCACCACGTCTACTACGTGCCTTACGTCCGTGGGAATGCCACGGATCATACCATATCGTCAACACGTCTATCCTCCACTACGACCACCATCTACAACTACCACCACTACGTCCACCAGCACTACGACCACCACCACCACCCCTAAACCGTTTTCTGTTGTGTATGGTATAAAAAGTAAGATAACCCGTTTATATTTTACCAGTATTAAATAATTTTTAAATCTCTACTGTGTTTATCTTCTTTTACTTCTCTCAGCCGAAAGACGTCTGAGAGCTGGATAAAATTTTCCCCAAGGATTTCCACAACGACCGATTCTGACGCCCATGCATCCATGCGCAACCCAATGACCTTCACCAGGTCGTTTGTCTACTACGATTCATATGTAAACTTTACTAATTTTTATTATTTTAGATTTTACTATTTGTATTATTTATGGATGTGTGGCTAATCTGACTCACGAGGACTGAGTTGAAAGTCACCATTAATTTAACTGATTGATTCGGAAATGCTGTACCTACTATGTTCGGACGAAGAACTTGAAGTGGAGTTTATCACCAGAAAGACTGGTAAATGAAACGCGTGTTCACTGTAATAGTGATGGTAAAGATGGACTGTCTTTTAATAAATATTTATCGAGTGAAACGTTAACTTTGTAACGGATACATTATCATAAAAAAATGGTTGTACAAATAGCATTTAGGGAATTGCCAGGTCGCAACCTAATAGCCGGATAGACCAGCCAGTTTCGCCGATTTTAGCCAAATAAAGTTGTATAAGTTATCGGTCCTACTTGTTGAAAGGCATTGTGCATTTTGATAATTGCTTAATACGTATGCCTTCAGCATTAAGCTTAGGTATGGCCTGTTAGGTCCCGTGGGAATGCCACGGATAGCACAACTATCATTAATATCCTCCCGTAGGTGTCGCTAATTAGCCAAGCGACTAAATGAATCGCAAGAACAGAACCGGCTAGGATGGACAAAATTATTTTCTGTTGCGCTTATGCCGTATAAAAAATAATATCGCCAACCCGCCTGCCAAGCGATGGCGCGATAAATATAAACCCTAATTTTTGAAATCTCTAACATGTATATCTTTTAAAACAACCAGAGAATTTATAAAATCTTTCGGCTGACCAACCGATTAACGACAGGGTTCGACGAAAAACAATGTACATCCAATCGAAGGTTTGTATGGTAATTTGACAATTGCGAATCTGATGATTATCGTTTACTTCTGCCTCGTAAAACTCGGCGCGGCTCCGTTTGCGGACTGCTCAAAAGATAATTTCGAAAATTCGGACAGGCCGGATATTGTCGATTTTGCTTCAATCATCAGATCAAAATTTCCAAATACAGCCTACCTGTACGATGGTCAAGATGGACTTAAATATTTCTATCGAGTGAGTAACGCCTGGCAAATATATATAAATACAATATAATATAATAGAAATAGCAGGGCGGTTCTTGAGTGTAAACCTAATAGCCGGACAGACCAACCAGTTCGCGGACATTTGGGTTGAAAGGCCCAGACACCCTACTTTATTGAGGATTTTGTCTCAGTATTAATGAGTATGGTCTCAGTATTAATAGGTATGGCCTGTGGTGTGACCTGAAATAACTTTTTCTTATCTCTTCCCCGTGGGTGTCGTAGAGGCGACTAAGAGTTTCAAACGCCGGAGGATGACGTAGCATCTTTCCGCGTAATATGCCGTACACCACGATCGCCAACCGCCTGCCAAGCGTGGCGATTACGGCAAAACCCTCCCATGGGATGAAATCCTTGGGGAGCCTTGTCCAACGGTGGACGTCACTGGCTGAGAGAAGGAATTAATAGGTACGACGAGAAAAAATTGTATGTAAATCGAAGCTTTTTGGTAATACCGACAGAGCGCAGACACAATGATTATCGTCGCTGCACGCTCGGCCAAACTCAACGCTCGCTCGTTTGCAGAAATGTAAAGCGCCAACAAAAGTCGGACAGGCCGGACGTTTGTTTTGGCCGGACACGCAATCAAAAGCTACCTGAGTCCGGCTTTATCCGGACACTTACAGCAACCCTAAACCCGGGTATGGAAAATGCCCACCCAAGTTCTACCAATAGTAATAGGCACAACAGGTATCATAGCGAAAAGCTTACACGGGTATTTAAATTTCCTTGAGTCCGTGTCTAAAGTTTTGAGAATACTATTTTCGTTTGTCAGAAATCCTGATTCTCCCTCTCCTTGAGGGTCTCGAGGCGGGAGATCAGTAATAAAAGACATTGGTCGATTGGTCCTTGGGGAGACCTTTGTCCAGCAGTGGACATCTTTCGGCTGAGAGAGAGAGAGAGAGGGGGGTCGAGAAGAAGAAAACTTAACATAATATAATATTATTTTTAAATAAAATTTAATTCGACAAATGCCAGGAAGTCCCCACCGACCAATTCGATGGCACAACTGGTTGTATCATCAGGATGCTCGGACGTATAATTTTCCCTTTCGGCCGCCATGGCAACTGAGTTTCACAACCTGTTGTGAAAAGGAATTTTTATTCTTTCTTGGCAATTAGTTGCGACGGAAGATTTTCTTTATATGCAAACAGTTACCAACAAAGAATACTTTTGCCGCCGTGGCAACTAAGTTTCTGCAACTAGTTGTGAAAAAGAAATTTTCGTCGCACAACTAGCTGTGCGATCATATAAAAATTAAATAATCTGGACCTGTTCGGAAATTGGTAAGAAATTGGGAGTTTACCGTTGCACTTCTAGTTAAGCTACTATATTTTAACTGTAGCGGTGGTGGCCAAAAAAGGGCAGAAAAGTTCTCGAGTGGCGACCACGAACCGGAAAACGTAGTGTTGGCAGGCCTCCCACTCGGTGGACCGACGACCTGGGGAAGGTCGCGGGTTGCGCATGGATGCGGGCAGCGCAGGACCGGTCGTTGTGGAAATCCTTGGGGGAGGCCTTTGTCCAGCAGTGGACGTCTTTCGGCTGAGAGAGAGGTGGTGGCCAAGTGTTAATGACACCCGCCTTAGGTCTGGCAGGACCCGAGTTCAAATCCTACCTGTCATATGAGTTTGTAGACCAATCTGACTCATGTATGGTAGTTTTCTCATAGACCACCACCTCCTTCCGGTGAAGGAAAACATCGTGAGGAAACCTGCACATCGGCTGTTTAGTTTACTAGTGTGTATACGGCTACTGCCACTAGATGGGCATTCAAGGGATGTGGTCTTCTTGAACGGCTACATCCCTAAACGACCATGCATATACTTGAAAGGTCACAATAATTACACACAATTATATGCAAATAGTCACCAACAACGAATAATTTTGCCGCCATGGCAACTGAGTTTCGCAACCAGTTATGAAAAATAAATTTTTATTCTTTCTTGGCAACGGGCGATTTTCCGAGACCCAATTTAAAAAAAAAACAAATAGTTCCAGATGACTTCATAGATGGCGCATAGTAAAGAAGAGAAAGCAAAAATGCAAATCCTAATAAAATAAAAAAAAGGTTAAAGTAGGTGTCAATATTGTTTTGTGCAACTGTCAAACTGAGGTGATTTTTTTTCTGCTTCTGGTTGACAAGAAAAAGCGTACAATATAGCCCATTATTACAACTCGGCTTTCATAAAACGCCATCTATTGAGATTTTATTACATCGATGTTTTTTCTTAATTTGATTGCACAGTCTAAATGGGCCTTTTAAATCTTACTAACCACAGCTTTTTTTTTAGTTTAAATATTTTTATTCGTTTGTGGAATTTCATGAAAAAAACTCAACCGATGGGTGGAAAAAGTTAAATACATATAATATACAGAATCCAGATGACTATCTGAAGACAGGCACTAGTTATTATATAACCATTAACAACACTCATGTGTGTTTAGGCAGAAATCAAAATTATAAGAATCCATCGTTCGGTTTCTTTGACTTAAAAATTAAAAGGTGCACAAAACTTTGTATATCCTCATACGGAGTTGTTAAATGGTCATTTTCCAGTAAGTACATCTATTCATTAACTTTGCTTTTATATTGCATTAAATTAAATGAATGAACGAGCGAATGAAAGGTGATTATAATGTATGAATTGCTGACCATAGTGACTCTTTGAGAAATAAATACATACAAATCCATACTACAAAATACTACGTAATTTAAAATAGACTACGTCCTGTTTGGCAACTGTTTTGTTTCGTAACCATCATTAAATAAGTACCTACCTAAACAATTTGGTGTTTCGTAACCTTTTAATTTTTCATACCTACTGTTACGAAAACATACGCACGGTCTGCAAAACTGCGCAGGTACCTACCTACCTACTCGATCACTCTGGACAATGAAATGAAATTACAATGTCGGCGCGGGGTACTTGGCTCCGCCCATACTAAAAAGCAGGCCGTTATAAAGCAGACAGTTGAGTGAGAAATGACATAAGCCCCACGCCTTAAGATGACGTCGGTGCACCATTGACTGTAACAGTGCACCATTGACTGCAACAGTGCACCATTACTTTACCGTCTTTACCATTGCGCTACCGCAACACGTGACGGTCAACTTTTAGATACTGCAAGGTTCACAAGAGCGAGGCTAGCTGAAGTCGGGTGCTTTACATGTTCAGCAAGCCTCGACACACTATTGATGCGATATTCTTATTTCAGAGGGCGTGAAGAACTTTTTAAGATCTGCTATAGAATCGATGCCAGAATCATATACTAAACTATCCGGATACGGAAGTAAGTCAAATTTTTATTTTACAAGGTGATTTTATTTAATGATGTGTATCGTTTTTGGGGTTTCCGGGTTACGCTGATTACGAAAAATGTGACACTTTTGATTAGTTCAAGCTTATTTTGGATGTCTAATAGTTTTATGTTTCTTTGTTGAGGAAATTAAGCATTTTTCTCGAACTTCTCTGAAACAGCTCCGATTTTGACGCTTTTTTTAAATTATTTGAAATCTGATACATTTTGGGTGTCTTTCGCAATTAGAAAATCTGGAAGGTGAAGTAGGATTGGGAGCTACATGGGTATGACCACAGATTACTAAATAGTTACTTCGTGGTATGACTTTGTCATTGAGCATCGTAGTGAAAAGGCCCATGGAAACGCAGATTATGGCAGATGCCTTTCTAGATGTCCAGAGGACTGTAAGCACTGTATCAAACAAGAGGCCATCATAGGCTTGTAAAATTAATCGTAATACCAACTGTAAACTCCGTTTTTTTACTACTTGTCCACCACCACACATATTTTTCTTCCAATTATTCAATTCCCTACTAAATGAAGAAACCCCTAAATAAAGAATTATTATGAAAGGAAATTTTTTCAAGCTTAAGAAATTAAAAGGCAGCTGAATATTGACGTCTGGCCATAGATCCAAGTGCCAGATTGATACGACACTACACCGAAGATATCCCGGACGTCAGCCTATACGAGATTAGAATAGCTCTCAAACAGTTAAAAAACAATAAGGCACCGGGTGACGATGGAATCACTGCTGAGCTTCTGAAAGCAGATAGAATGCCAGTATTAAAAGCTCTTTAGAAGCTATTTGATTCCGTCATACTCGAGAGACAAACGCCTACGACATGGTACAGAAGTGTGGTGGTACTCTTCTTCAAGAAAGGCTACAAAACCGTATTGAAGAATTATAGGCCTATCTCACTTCTGAGCCATGTCTACAAACTGTTTTCGAGAGTCATTACGAATCGTCTCGATCGCAGGTTCGACGACTTTCGGCCTCCCGAACAATCCGGTTTCCGAAAAGGCTTTAGAGGAGTATAATCAGCCATTATGCTTGGCGTTTGTGGACTACGAGAAAGTCTTCGATTCGATCGAGACCTGGGCTGTGCTACAGTCTCTCCAACGGTGCCAAATTGAATATCGATATATCGAAGCGCTGAAGTGTTTGTACGAAAACGCCACCATGTCGGTCCGTCTCCAGGATCAAGGTTCGAAACCTATCCAGTTACTGCGAGGGTTGAGACAGGGAGACGTGATATCTCCAAAACTGTTCACCGCCGCCTGGAAGATGGTTTCAAGCTTCTGGTTCAAGCTTCTGGACTGGAGCGAACTCGGTATCAATATCAACGGCGAGTACATCACTCACCTCCGATTCGCTGACGATATCGTAGTCATGGCTGAGACCTGGAAGACCTAATCACAATGCTCGATGGCCTCTGTAGAGCCTCTCAACAAGTGGGTCTAAAAATGTACATGGACAAGACGAAAACTATGTTTAATATCCGTGTCACACCCTCCCCTCTGAAGGTTGGAAACTCTACACTCGAAGTTGTTGACAATTATGTATACCTGGGACAAACAGTTCAGTTAGGTAAGTCCACCTTTGAGAACCTTTGTGGATACTGAGCTGTAGTATTGGCTGCCTTTACAGAATAACTTTTCTTTTTGCCGTCTGAAATCATACACTTCCTTCCCATACAGGAACCTTAGTTTTCGAAAAACGTTTTTACTTTCGTGAGAAGGAGAAGAGGTTTTTACATTTGTGACGAAGACATCCAATGTTTATGCTTATCTGTAATGTAATGTTTTGCTATAGCAAGGAGATAAATATATGTTTTAAACGATGTACAGCCTATTTAAGCTGACTGCTTTTGTTATCTGTAATGGTAGTTTGAGATTGTAACGAACAGATTGTAGAGAGTACATTGCTCTAGCCATCCACCTTACCTGCTGATGGCCTGATCTCAAGCGCTTTATCTTCGTGTCCTCGCCCAAGAATATATAAAAAGCTCAACCATTTTCCGATAATCATCCCTGATAATGGTTTCCATTCATTTTTATTTGTAAACTGATACCAGCTCCTGAATATCCATAGTATTGGTATTTGGTTGCATCAATAGTTAAATATCACGGCTATTTATGTTTTCCTAGTTGGCTTGAAACTTTTTAAATAGTGGTATGTCCGGGCTATTGGTGAGTTAGGTTTATGAAAATAGATTTCAATACGAGCTCGTACATATGATGGTGGCAAGCAAAAAGCAAAATTAGGTAGTGCTTTTGTAGGTTTTCCTAGCTTCTAGGAAGCTGTTCTATCCTTGCTTTTTTCGAGAAATATTTTAAAATTTATTTGAAAATTTTACTTACACTAACAGTTGATTTGACTACATGTAGTAGTTTCTCCTGTTATTATATATTAAACTTCTCCAACTAAATTAATATCTTGTTTAAAACTACGCAATTGGATATACACAGTGAATAAAATCTAAATACGAAAAATAACACCAAATATTGCGCTGAAAAAATAAATTGAGTAAGAATAGTCCCAGTACTAAAGCGCAATTTGTATGAAATACCTTCCGATGCAAGTCAACACGGGTTAACGAACTCAATGAGTTAAAACTTTTGTTGGGATCATTTGAGAGTAGAAAGAAAAAAAATGAGTTCACCCTTGGCAGCACCCGTTCTCAAGCACAAACATACTATAGACACAGTTTAATAAGACATACAGTTGTTCATCGGCCTTGATGATGACGGTAACGCCGCGCCCTGGCGGTCGGCGCGCCGACCGCCAGCAGTGTGATCCGACACTGCAGTGTCAGGGTTGTCAAAAAATTGCATGTACTTTTTTTTATAAATATGAGGAGACGGCTACGAGTGGTGAGACGCCCTTTGAATTTTTATTGATTGTGATTTTTTTTTTTTTTTTTATCTAAATGACCGACTTTTTATGTAAATATATGTAATAGGCGCGGCTAGACAGTAAAATCGACTCGAATGCCGCGACAGAAAATGGCATGACCGTCGCGCCGGCATCCCGTGAAGACCAATTTTTCAGGATGAGGTTACAAAAATAATATTTTTGGATCCAAGATGGCGGATATTTTTTTTTAATTTTACAATATGGGTATCGTTTTAAAGGTTTTTGAGGATGCTGATTACGAAAATAACATTTATTATGAGATCCAGGTTGGCGGACAATTTTTTTTTTTTAAATTTAAAATGTGGGTACCTACCTATCTTATTATAGGTTTTGGGGATGCTGATAACGAAAATATCATTTATTATGAGATCCAAGATGGCGGACAATTTTTTTTTGGCATTTTTGTTTCTGACATACATACGCGGTTCAAAATGTAAATAGAAAACAAATTTCCTTAAAAACAGTTCCAATCAAATCCGGCCAAATGTCCGCAAGTTCGCATGTACATTTTGAACCGCGTATGTATGTCAGAAACATAAAAATAAATTTTAAAAAAATTGTCCGCCATCTTGGATCTCAAAATAAATGTTATTTTCGTCATCAGGCGTCCCAAAAACCTATAAAACGATACCCATTTGTTGAATTTAAAAAAAAATGTCCACCATCTTGAATCTCAATTTTCGTCATCAGAGACCCCAAAAACCTATGAAACAATACGCATATTGTAAAATATAAAAAAAAAATGTCCGCCATGTCCTTGGATCTAAAAATAAATGTTTTTTTTCGTCATCAGCGTTCCCAAAAAAATATAAAACGATACCCGTGTAAAAAAAAAAATTAAAAAATGTCGACCATCTTGGATCCAAAAATAAAAAGACGTACTTAGTCGGTTCTGAGTTGGGTGGAAAATGACACGGAAGATATGAGTATGTCATCTAAACAGCTTTGTTGGATTGGAGGGACTCTGCCTAATCGACGTCGCTCCTCACAAGTTTTTTCAAAATATAATACAATCTTTAAATTAGTACCGCACTGCCATACTAAATCGAAAATGAAATTAGTATGGCCGTGCGTGCCCCCTCCATTCCTCGCCCCCACACCCTCCACGATTGCCCCGCTTATAAGCTTCTTTCGATGACCGGTATGATGAACAGACATTCCGGTTTGTGCTCTCGAGGTGTGCAGACGTGTTGTCGCGGCACGCTCTCACGCCAAAGGAGGACTCTCTGGAAGCGCCGATCGTTTGCGGTCAGTGTATTCGGGCTGCTTGAAAGCGGAGCTCTCGGCCTCACAGTGGGTGATTTATCACACACATATTGGTCTTGAATTCTGTGGACATCAGTCAGGGTCTCTGTCTACCAACGCTAAGCGTCTGGGGAATTCTTGGAATTCGGTGTGCACTTGTGCACGCTGGTTTCGGGAACACTCCCCCCCCCCCGATCCACTCGTGATCTCCCGGGAGAGATCGAGTGCAATCGTCCTTCTCAGGGCGGCCCTGTTTCGTGTTCCCGCACGCCTTTAGTGCGGACGAAGTCCTCACATTTAGTTGGGGCCCTTCAGCGAGCAAATTGGTCGGCTTTCTAACGAACGCCACCGAGCTGGTTGGTCGCTGAAGGTAGTGCGGACCCTGGCACTAGCCCTTTCACCCCTTCAGGGTGTCGGGCGAGATTACAGGCTGGGCCCGGGACCACTGGCCTTGGGGGCTTCCCTAGTCAACCCCGGGTATCGGTTAGGTAGTTAAGTGTTAGGGACACACCTGTTTGCACAAACAAGGTCGGCAACAGGCACACCATAACGGTGAGACACACATCACGCAGTAGGGACCGGTAGGTACACACCTCTCCGCCTATTCCCGGCGGAGGGAAGGGATAGGGCCCCGAGTGTCCCCTCGGGTTTACCCCTACTACTACCTCGCGCGCTGTTGCCATAATGGCACCCCCGCGATCACCGATGACCTGCTTCACAGGTTAATCGCCGACGAGCGCATGATGGAGCGACTTATGCACCTCCGTAGGGCATCCCCTCGCGTCTTCCCCGCTCTTTCAAGCCGAGTCAGTTGTGACTCCGTCTCAATACGAGGCTCCTCAAGCCTCCCAATCTCCGCTCGCGTCCGCGACCGCAATCCCGCCGAACCGCTTCGGCATCCTACCCGTCCGAGGAGTCCCAGGTGATCCCGCTTTCCGGGAACCCCAGGCACCCCCGACTTCTCCCGCGTCCCATAACGGACTCTCCTGAGTCCCCAGAAGCGTCCGACATGGAGTTGGACGCGCCTCCCGCATCCCCTGCGCCCTCAGCGCGCTTGGCCGAGATCGGCAGTCCGTCCTCCTCCGACGACGACGACTTCATCGAAGTCATCGGAAAGCGCCACCGTAAGGCGAAAACCGATTCGGCACTTCCGCCTCCCAAAGCCTCTAAGGCTACGAACGGGTCCTCAACCCTAAGCCTTCACAAAGTCACGCCAAAGGCCAACCCGTCATCTGCCGCGGACAAGAAACCGCCGCCGATCATCCTCCAGGATGCCCGTCGGTGGAACGATGTCACGCTGCAGATGAAGGAGCGCAAAATAAACTACTCCCGTGGCAGAGAATGCCTAGAGGGAATTAGAATCCAAGTCAACACCTCGTCAGACCATAGGGCTCTGACGAAACTCCTTCGGGAGTGGGGCCTTCCGTTCCACTCCTACGCGCTAGAGGACGAACGCGAACTTCGCATAGTCATCAGACGCCTGCCAGTCCACCTTCAGGAATCCGACATCCTGAAGGACTTAAAATCCCAAAACCTGCCCGTCCGGGAAGTGCACAGGATGCACAGGGGCAGGTGCAGGGAACGCGCTCCGCTTAACATGTGTCTCATCGTTTTAGATAAGACACAGGCGGCTAAAGAAATCTTCCGCGTGAAGAAGGTTATGTCCCTCGATGGTCTCATCATCGAGAAACCTCACAAACGTAGCACGATAGGGCAGTGCCATAACTGCCAATACTACGGCCACTCGGCGCGTCACTGTTACGCGAAACCGCGCTGCGTTAAGTGCCTTGGTGACCATTCCACCAAGGATTGTGGCCGCGCTCCGGACGCCGACAAGGAGTCAGTCGCTTGCGTCCTCTGTGGCCAAACGGGCCACCCTGCCAACTGGCGGGGTTGCCCCAAAGCCCCAGCGGCCGCAAAGCGGGGTCTCCGAGAAGGCCAAGGTTACGCGGGCGCCACTTACCGCAGGCAGTATGCGCCGATTGCACCATGGGCCCCTCAGGCCCAGTACTATACACCTGCCCCTTGGGCCCCTCAGGCCCCACAGGCAGCTCCATGGGCTCCACAGCCCCCGCCACTCAACGCCAGCAACGCGGCTGGCGTAGCCCACTACCCGCACCTCAGCCAGGGGCCCTCTGCCCCAAGGCCAACCCCAGTGGTTTGCCTTCCGCCCAATCCCGCTGATTGGAGGAAGCAACCAACCGGACCTCCGTTCTCGGCCAAGCCGCATCCACAGCGCCCACCCCGTAGGAACGGTACAGACAGACCCGCGACCGCACCGGCGCCACCGGCAGTGGCAGCCCCCGCTCCCAAGCCCGCAAGGGCTGGGAACGGAGGCAACCTCTCTGCCGCGGACGCCGAGGCGATTCGCACTTTCATGACGGTGGTCGACCAAATCGAGAACCTCGACGAGGTGATCGAGGCCGGCAACGCCATGAAAAACGCTAAAGACAGCACCGAAATGCTCATGTGCATCGTCAAGCACAAGAGCTTAATCGACTCTGTAAAGAGAATCCAGACCTCCATCGCGCACTCCCAAACGCAACCATAATGGGTAGTACGAATCGAAGGATCAAACCGCGGTCTCTCACGATAGCGCTGTTCAACGCGAACGGCCTCTCCCACCAAAAACTTGAGGTAGCCGACTACCTCACGCGTCACCAAGTAGATGTCCTCCTAGTGCAAGAGACCTTTTGCAAACCATCCATGCGCGATCCGCGCATCGCCAACTATGATATAGTCCGGCACGATAGAACAGAAAGTCGCCTCGGCGGCACTCTGATCTACTACAAAAGGTCTCTCCACTGTATCCCAATCGACCCTCCCTCCTTAGAGAACATCGAATGTTCAATTATACGAGTCGCTATGACGGGCCATCAGCCCATCAATATCGCCTCCGTATACCTCCCCCCCTCCAAAACGCTCCTCAGAAGCGATCTCGAAACCCTATTTGCATTAAATCATTCCACCGTTCTGGCTGGTGATTTTAATAGCAAATCCCGCACTTTTAACTCCGTCACCAATAGTACCAACGGCCACATCCTCAAGGACCTTATGGACCGCCTGGACTTCGACGTTGTGCATTCTATTGAACCCACCCATTTCCCGAACGTAGTAGGGCAAAATCCGAGCGTACTCGACATTGCGCTCCTGAGGAACATCACCCTTAAGGTGTGCTCCATAGAGGTGCATGCAGAGCTCACCTCGGACCACCGCCCGGTACTGATACAACTAGGACCGACTGACAATGGACGTACGGAGTTCACTAGAACGGTGACGGACTGGACCAAGCTTCACAAAGCTCTGGAAGAGACCTCGTCGCCGTTTCTAGAGCTCCATTCCCGACCACATTGCGACCCGAGAACAGACAGACAATGCGATCTCGGCGCTTACCAGCCACCTGCAAGCGGTCACTAAAGACTGCTCCAGGGAGGTCCCAGCGATGGACCCGAACCATCACTGGGAGCTCCCTGCAGACATGCGGGAACTGATAAACGCCAAGAACCGCGCGACCAGATCTCACGATTGGTACCCCACCGAGGAGTGCCGTTCCGAATTACGCTCTTTACAACGTCAAGTAAAGGCGCGCATGAAGGACCTGCGCGACGAACAGTGGGGCGACACTCTCGGCGAAATCACTCCCTCGCATACAGCCTACTGGCGTATAGCGAAATCTCTCAAAACGGACCAAGTCTCTAAGACCCCTCCCCTAAAACGACCCGACGGCTCCATCGCTTTCGATGATGACGAAAAAGCTGAAAGCTTAGCAGACAGCCTGGAGAACCAATGTTCTCCTAGTCGTGAGCCCATCGCCCCCGACCACCTTCTCGAGGTGGAATCCTTTGCGAACAATCTTGCCGAGCAAAGATTAGTTCTCCCCCCCGACACACCTCTCGCCCCGACATCAGTGGATGAGATCCAAACGATCATCAAGTCGTACAAAATCCGCAAAGCTCCCGGTCCAGACGGGATCTCCACCCGTGTTCTCAAACACCTGCCACAGACCTTGTTGCTCCTTCTGGTCAGCATCTTCAATGCGGCCATGGCCAATTGCGCGTTCCCAGACGCCTGGAAATGCGCAACGGTCATCGGTATCCCAAAACCTGGTAAAGACCACAGTCTTCCCGCATCCTTCAGACCAATCAGCCTCCTGAGCGTGCTAGGCAAGCTCTATGGCCGGCTCATAGCCATCCGACTCAAGGACTACGTACAGACAAACGGACTTATCCCTGACGAACAGTTCGGCTTTCGCGAAAAGCACGACTGCGTCCAACAAGTGCACCGCATCACGGAGCACATCCACGAAAACCTTATGGCGAAGCGATCCACGGGAGTCAGTCTTCTTCGATGTATCGAAGGCATTTGACATGGTCTGGCACGCAGGCTTGATATTCAAGCTCACTCTCCTGGGAGTGCCAGACGGTCTTGTGAACACCATACAAGACTTTTTGTCAAATCGCACCTTTCGGTACAAAGTTGAAGGCTGCCTCTCGTCGCCACGTCCCATCAAAGCAGGAGTCCCACAGGGCTCCGTGCTATCTCCGACCCTGTACTCTCTGTACACGGCGGACATCCCCAAAACTCCCAATGTTGAGTTAGCCCTTTTCGCCGACGATACGGCCCTCTACACCTCCGACAAGTTCAAGGCGAACGTGTCCTCACGTCTCCAAAAGGCCATCAACGCGCTCGGTATTTGGTTCAGACGGTGGAGAATCGAGGTAAATCCGGAGAAAAGCGCAGCAGTGCTCTTTTCAAAGGGATCCCCTCGCTTTGACCCGTCAACAAAACCAGCGCGGAGCGCTAACATCGCTCGGCCAGCTCAGTCTCTTCGGCAAGCCCATTCCTTGGGCGAATAAAGCCAAGTACCTAGGTGTCACACTCGACTCTCGTTTGACGTTTGGACCTCATATCACTAGAGTCAAAAACCGGGCCGCGTTCATTCTGAACCGGCTCTCGTCCGTCATCAGGCATCCCAGAATGTCGCTTAGAAATAAGCTGACACTCTACAAGGCCTGCATCCGTCCCGTCATGTCCTACGCCAGTGTTGTTTTCGCACACGCGGCCTCCAACTTGCGCATGTTGCAAGTAGTCCAAAACAGATTCACACGCCGCGCGACCAGGGCTCCCTGGTACACGCGAAATGTCGATCTGCACAGAGACCTAGAGCTTCCCTCGATGGTCCGCTACTTCAAGGAATGCTCGGAACGCTTTTTCGAGCGCTCCTCCTCCCACCCAAATCCGCTAATCAGGCGCGCAGCCGATTACCGTATCAACACCGCGAATTTCCGCCGATTCCGGCACCGCCGGCCGCGGCACGTCCTTACCGATCCAGACGACCCCATTACGGTTGCTAATCCTCCTTCCGATCACTCTAGAGGTAATAGTAGGGCTCAGGGTAACTCAAACAGACACCGCACTCGCCGGAATCGAGTGCGAAGTAGTAGGACCGCTTCAACGTTCACACGGTACCGCCCGGCGGCACCAGGACGTTTTTCCCCTCAGGCCCTTCAGGCAAATTGAGCAATATACCGCTCTGCCGCTTTGTGAGTAACGCCCAAAGCCGAGGTTCGTTCCCACCTGGGAGCCCTTTGTGCTGTTACTGTTTCGGCTGTATGGCCCTCGAGGCTGTCGCCATATTTCCTCCGGTGAAGCAGTAAAGGTCGACGTAGCGACCAACTGCAAGTAGGCTTCAATTAAAAAAAAAAAAAACCGGTATGATGAACAATATAAACTCCATTTATTCTTACCAGTCCTATCATGTAAACAATCTTACCATGTCTTTTTATGATTTTACAACAATATAAATTAAAATAGACTTTTTAGGAAATTACTTTCGTGGTTAATAAATATTTTACTTTAGAATGTTTAGGTTTGAACTAAAATTTGATTTATTTTCAACAAAATTCAACAAAAAGTACTGTGAAGATTGTTTACATGATAGGACTGTAAGAATAAATGGAGTTTAGACAGGCTGTGCTGCAGGGCTACATAACTAAGTTTAGTTTGCTCATTATTACAGAAGCGTTGGAAATAAACCCTTCAATGTCAACCAAAACTGACGAAGCAAACGAAAAAGATATAATTGATGATCCCCACTACGAAAGTAAGTTGATGAAAATATAATTATTCCTTCATATTGGTTTGAAAACTAAAATTTACCTTACGTGCACGTGTTTGATATTTTAATTTGCCCTAAACATAAAACTGCGGCATTCCGCGGTCATTTTAGATACGCCTCTACTAGATGCTGGAATAACAGCACTTCAGTCAGCGGGCACTACTGAGGATATTTCTAATCTTTTTGCTACTTACTTTCAAACAAATTTTCACCTTAACCACAGAATTAATATAAGTACTACGTACAGAAAGGAAGCTCCCTGCCTCTCCCGCAATATGGCATACCCATACGGGCGGGGTAGAAGAGCGCTTCTACCCCGCCCGTTTGAATCGAGGGACACTATGAAACGAGGTTAGCAGCTGCGACTGCGAAGCGTATCTCAAGCTACTCTTACGTTTTGCTTTTATAGATAAAGAGAAATGTCGTTTCAATGAAATTATTATGCGTCACATCCCTTATCAATTCTTTTCAGGAGATCTATTACTGAAGGTGTAGTACCTAAGATATGGAAAAGAGGCTTTTATTACGCCAGTACATAAGAATGGAAGCAAAAGTAATATTAAAAATTACAGGCCAATATCAAAACTTTGTATTTTTGAAAAAAAATTTGAAAAAATCAAACATGCCTCAAGTGTACGAGACAGTAGCTTCTTCATTCATTGAGGAACAGCACGGATTTCTAAAAAAACGGTCGACTACTTCCAACTTATTAAGTTTTATCGATTTCGTTACTTTTAATATGGATGCTGGCGGGCAGGTCGACTCTATATTTACCGATTTTAGTAAGGCGTTCGACCGCATAGACCACAAAATTCTACTACAGAAACTTTATTTGGCCGGAATTCATGGCAACCTATTTAGGTGGTTTACTTCCTATATCAAAAACCGTTCTCAAGCTGTAGCTATCAATGGCTCAATATCCACTTGGAATGAGGTGCCATCTGGTGTACCTCAAGGCTCACTGTTAGGGCCCTTACTTTTTAATATTTTCATTAATGATGTTCGGTCTTGTTCAAAAACTCTGAGATTCTTCTCTATGTTGATGATATGAAGATATTTAAAAATATTATAAATGTGTCAGACTGTCAGCTTCTTCAAGAGGACTTGAATAATTTTATCGTCTTTTGTCAAAGGAATAAACTAGATTTAAATGTTGATAAATGTTACTTTATATCATTTACATGCAAAACAAAACCGATACAGCATAAATATTACCTTTTAGGCCAAGAATTAGAACAAGTAGAGGAGATCCGTGATCTTGGTATAATACACGATTCTAATGATCTATGTAACAAAAAAAGCCTCTAAAGCGTTGGGATTTTTGAAAAGATCTTGCTCCCAGTTTTCTAACGTAAAAATTTACAAGATCTTATATTCCGCCTTGGTGCGTAGCTCCCTCGAGTATTGCTCCCAAGTTGGGAATCCACAGTACAATATTTATATTGATAGGCTTGAGTCGATTCAGAGAAAATTCTTAAAATTTCTTTTTATGACTTATCATATCATATGAAGCGATTATGAAGCGATGTGCTCTAGGCATCACTTTTTACCATTACATGTTAGAAGACAGATTGATGACAGTGTATTTTTGGTAAAAATTGCGCAAAGTCTATTAGACACGCCAAATTTATTATATAAAATTAATCTAAAGGTGCCTAGGCGTTGTTCTGTTAGATTACCCTTATTTTTTCATATTCCGCATAGTGCAAGCAACAATAGGCAAAATTCTTTTTTTATTAGATCTACTATGGATCTAAACAAACTCGGTGCCTCCTCCCCCGAACTTGATTTGTTTAACTCTAGTGTTAATAAATTTAAAAACATTTTGTCTAAGTCGTGGTTTGATGGTTCTCTCCTGTTTGATAGCAGTTTTTTCTTTTTTTTGTTTATTAATTCATACATTATTTTTTCTATTATTTTTCCTTTTTACCTTTTACTTTTTTTCTGTACTAGGTACTGTAAAGTGTTATAAAGATATTTAACTATTATTATAACTTTCTGATAGACAAGTTTCTTTTTAGATTCACTTATGCGAGAACATTTAAATGGTCAACTGTTTCTCACTTGTTGTAAAATTAGACTCATAAGACTGTTTGTTTTCCGAATAAAATAAAATAACATTCCTCCTCCCATTAAGAATTTAAAGATAGTTTAAATTTTGAAAGATATTTCCTGAACATTAATTTGAGGCATCCAATTATTTTCTTCGAATTTAATATCCTCTTGTACAATAACCAAATTCACTTGTTTTCTATCCTTGTCGTGTGTGTATGCAGTGCCATTTAAGTGTTTTGATTCTTTCTTTCTTTCAAAAAAATTAAAGTAGAATCTATAAATAAAATCGTAGAACTTAGAGTTCCCCCTTAGCACCGTTCTCAAGCACAAACATACTACAGGGCTACATTACATTTTCAAAATATAATACAATCCTTAAATTAGTACCGCACTGCCATACTAAATCGAAAATGAAATTAGTATGGCCGTGCGTGCCCCCTCCATTCCTCGCCCCCACACCCTCCACGATTGCCCCGCTTATAAGCTTCTTTCGATGACCGGTATGATGAACCATATAAACTCCATTTATTCTTACCAGTCCTATCATGTAAAATCTTACCATGTCTTTTTATGATTTTACAACAATATAAATTAAAATAGACTTTTTAGGAAATTACTTTCGTGGTTAATAAATATTTTACTTTAGAATGTTTAGGTTTGAACTAAAATTTGATTTATTTTCAACAAAATTCAACAAAAAGTATACTGTGAAGATTGTTTACATGATAGGACTGTAAGAATAAATGGAGTTTAGGTAGGCTGTGCTGCAGGGCTACATAACTAAGTTTAGTTTGCTCATTATTACAGAAGCGTTGGAAATAAACCCTTCAATGTCAACCAAAACTGACGAAGCAGACGAAAAAGATATAATTGATGATCCCCGCTACGGAAGTAAGTTGATGAAAATATAATTATTCCTTCATATTGGTTTGAAAAACTAAAATTTACCTTACGTGCACGTGTGTTTGATATTTTAATTTGCTCTACACATAAAACTGCCGCATTCCGCGGTCATTTTAGATCCGCCTCTACTAGATGCTGGAATAACATTCCTCCTCCCATTTAGGAATTTCTTTATTAAAGACAGTTTAAATTTTGAAAGATAGGTATGTACATTAAAAAGATAATTCCTGAACATTAATTTGAGGCATCCAATTATTTCCTTCGATTTATATGTAATATCCTCTTGTACAATAACCGTATTCACTTGTTTTCTATCCTTGTCGTGTGTGTATGCAGTGCCACCTAAATGTTTTGTTTCTTTCTTTCTTTAAAAAAAATAAAGTAGAATCTATAAATAAAATCGTAGAACTTATGAGTTCCCCCTTAGCACCGTTCTCAAGCACAAACATACTACAGGGCTACATAACTAAGTTTAGTTTGCTCATTATTACAGAAGCGTTGTACAAAATAAACCCTTCAATGTCAACCAAAACTGACAAAGCAGACGAAACCGATATAATTGATGATCCCCGCTACGAAAGTAAGTTGATGAAAGTTTGTTTGACTTATTTGAAAGTAGACTCAGATGAATAGAATCCTAGCATTGATGAGTCGAGTTTCCCTCTCTTGGCATTACCTTGTAATCACTTTATTGTCCGTCTGTCTGTCAGTTTTTTCTCAGGAACGCTTAAAGGTATCAAGTTGAAATTAATATCGAATACTCGGATCCACAGTCTCTTTTAGCATAAAAACAATAAAAATTATACGTCAACGCAATCAAGAGATATTACCGTAAATGTTGCGAATTTTCGCTTATTTTGCGATTTCTGGCAGCAATCAAAACGTTTATGGGGTACTTCGCGTTGACCTAAAATTATGAAATTTGGCAAAAAGTAACACTAATATTCATGTAAAAAGTAACACTAGTTATTCATGTATAAGTACTAACAGTACTTATACATGAATAAGTCTGAAAATTGAAAAGTCTGAAAAAAGTGTTACAAATTTATTTTTGCGCTGGATTCAGTATGAATCTTAGGGATCGAACTGCAAAGTTTAGTTAGTTTTGAAACTAGTTGGTCTTTTATTTAGAGCTATAATGTGAGATGCTTCGCGTGTACAGGACCCTCGAAGCCCATTCCTGACATTATCAGCACATGAGTGACCCGCTTGTGACGTGACACATGTTTGTCACGTTTATCTCACGTTAGTTTTAATAATGATCAGTTTTGATTAATTTTCAGAAATAGTATACGCCCAGAGTTATTATGTACTGTATCCTCTTCGACAAGAACCTATAAAGTTCAGTGTGCTGATGAAGAAATACAATGAGCTGTTTATATTGCTATCTGAGGCGAAGCATATGGATAAGCCGTATTATAAGGTAAGACCTGCAGGTTTAGCCAAAGTTTCATTTGATTCGTAGCGATACGTTATCTAAGTTCGTAATCGTTTCGACAGATGACAAAAAAAATTTTCTTCCATCATTAAAGCGAAAGCCAACGTCAAATGTATGGAAGTAAGCGATAAAACAGTTCGCTACTCTATGGTTTCGAATCGTTTTCTCTATGAACTTGCGATGACGATGGCGATCGACCACGTGATTTAGCGTTACCTTATGTCATCCCATACATTTTAGCGTTTGCGAACTTCGATTTCGATATTAAAATCTGACTTCGTCTAAAGGTCCAGAGCTATGTTGCACCGTAGTAGGGGTCATAATTATGTTTATGTCAATGGCCCATACATATGATACATAAAATAGGCAGTGCCTTAGCATCAAAAGCGTCAGTCGCCAAGTAATCTCTAAAAGACGAATTGCTTTTTGCCTGAGTTTGATTTGAACTTAAGAAGTTGGATCAAGCAAAATCTACTAGATGGATTTCGATAAAATTTGCTATACGGATAGTAAAATACTGGGAAAAGCACATAGGGTACTTGTTCGAGCGTTAAGGACTATTGTGGTTTGCACTGCACTTTTTAAAGAAAACGAACGTCTGCTCGGGATGATTGTTTAATTCCAACTAACTAGCCTACTATCATAACATGTTTTTAAATATGCATCTGCGAGCATCGAACATACCGCCCACCAAAGGGCTCTAAAGACCTTTAATCAAATATTACAATTTAGAAACATGCAAATTTTAAACTGAATACAAGATTGTATATAGTACGGACTATAACAAGTTGTACACCTATGTACACAAAAACAAATCAATTTGTCTTATGACATATGCTAAAAATGTATTAATGTTGAGAACAGAATACATTCTAACAAGTAAATAAATCTGCATGCAAAGTTTTGACTATTTTGGACCATTCAAATCAATCTAAAAATTAAATTTAATCAACTACGATAATTAATTATTTGCAAATCGAATCTTATTATAATTTAATCTTTTTATAATTTAATCAATCTAATGTCAAATTGAGAAAGAACTAAAATTATATCGATTTTAAGTGTCAATAGGCAGAAGGCCCAGTTTAGTGACGTGTCTTTTGACTTTCTTTTCGCCACTTTTGACACTGTAGGTAGACTCACGTGGGTTGGTTTACGTTTCGGTTCCTACCGCCCACCCTGAGAATATTGCTGAAATCTAAATATGAGTGTGGTGATTTTAAATTGCCTTTCTTCTTTTTTCTGGTTCTCATCTTGACTTTGTGCTTTAGATTTTCCCTTTCGTCAACAAACAATTTTCTCTTTGCAATTTTGATACAAACATTCAATGAGACTTCAATCGTCATTGGAAAATCTAAACTTCTATTTAAGTAAATTTTACATTTCAGGAATCTTTTACAATAGGCAATTTTCTTCAGCAGCTCTGTCAATATGTTAAAATCTCCAAACTCGGTAAGTATATTTTTCATATCTTCATTATTTTCTTCTAATTTCGTATTTGCCAAGTAATTCTTTCTCATCTTTAACTCAGTTGTCAATTTTTTACATTTTTCCACAGGTATTTCCTTAATATTATTTTGTGACGTGTCAATCCATCTCTTTAATTTTATTTCTTTCCGGTGTTCATTGCTATTTCTTGTACTAATCCATTCTTCTTTTGTTTCAGGGTCCAGATCATCATTCCAACATTCCCAGCCGACTCCCTTCAGCCATAATTTCTGTATTAATATTTTTGCAGGTAGCAGAGTGGGGACCAGCCAGCTGAGGGGATCAAAAAGCCGTCGGATCTCCGCTAGTACACTTCTCTTTGTCATAACTTTATCTGATTGAGGTAAGTGAAAATTATATTGAAATTTCTCTTCTCCCATGTTCCAGGAAAGTCCGAGGTCCGAGTCCTTCGTTATTCTATCTATCTTAGTATCGACGTTCATTCCTGAATTTCTCTTCGATAGCTCAATTTGTTTCAGAAATTCCGTGTTATTGGATGTCCACCTTTGTAATATCATTCCTCTTCTTTGTAAAAGAGCAGTAATATTTTTTGCAGTGTCCACAGCTTCAGGTAAAGTATAATTTTTAGACATCCAGTCATTCATATAAAAGTCATCGTTTGTAACTAGAATTTGTCGATACAACATTTGAACATCAGCGGTATATCTTTTCATTCTCCACCTAATGACGATCGCCTTCATATCTTCCTGCAGTTGTGGGCCCGCCACCAATTCTTCGTTTAGGGATATGTGATATGACCCATTCGAATATGCGTCAAAAACGGTGCGAACCTTGGAGGTATCCTTATCTTGTATTATCACTGCGTGGTGAGGAAGGTACACAGCTGTACTTTTGACTTCTTCATATGGAACTTCTTCTAAATGATTCAAAGTTATGTCTTCTTCTAAAACCTTCGTGTACTCTTCCTTTAGCGTTTCATCTTTTCCTAATCGTTTTTCTAACTGTTCAAGTCTTTTCTTTGCTATCTCTCTAGTTTGACCTTCCGGTGATTTAGGGTTTTTCGTCTTAAATGGCAATTTTACCATGTATCTTCCTTCTTCGTTTCTGGCGTAAGTTTCTTCATATAATCTTTCACAAGCAATTTCCTCCTTTGTATATTTCTTCTTCTTCTCATGCTCTATTTCCCAGAAGTCCCTCAACATATCATCGATATCAAGGTTGTGATGCATGACAATTATTTCTTCAGAGGAAGTTGCGTCTTGTACTGCCCCAAATAAGATCCAACCAAGGCTTGTATTTTGGGCGCATGGGGAACCCGGTGGACCCTTGATTAATTCACTCTTCAAAATTTGGGAACATACTTCAACACCAAGAAGAAGGTCGATTTTTCCTACTTCATGATAATTCGGATCAGCTAAGGTAAGTCCTCTTAAATGTTTCCAATTGTCAGCAGGCGTCTTGATTTTCTTCGTCGGAAGATGAGTAGTCAGTCGTGTAGCCATTACATATGCCTTTATATCAAGCTGGAATGTATCGTCGTGACTTGACAGAAGTTCCAGCTGTACTACGTGCTTGACAGTCGTCTTTGTTGTACCGACACCTGTGATGTTTCCCTTAGCCGATTGTCTCTTGACCCTTAAGGTTTGTGCTGCTCTCTCGCTAATAAAGTTGGCCTGAGATCCTTCATCCACTAACGCGCGCAATATTGTTACGTATCCTTTCTCATCTCTTACTGGAACCATTGCCGTAGCAAGCAAAGCTGTAGATTTCTTTGCTGTGAAATGAGTAGCTATTGCGTCGTCTGTTTGTTCGTCTTCTCTGTGTTCGTCTTCTTTGTATTTGTCTTCAGTGTCATCAAGGCTGTGGTGAGTTTGTATGCTGTCCTTCTCTTTGGAGTCTCTATTTTCATGGAGTAACGAGTGATGTCTTCTCTTACAGATGCGGCATGCAACTGGTACACGGCACTTCCACGCAGAATGACCCTCCGCCAAGCAATTAAAACACAAATTTTTGTTTTTTACAAATTCACTTCTTTCTTGAGGCTGCAGTTTACTGAATGTCTTACAGTGACTTAAGGTATGTGTCTCTCCACAGTTAATACAGGTCTGAACCGTCGATTGTGATGCAACATGAAACGATTTGCCTTTGTGAGTTTGGCTCTTCTCCTTTATTGTTGACGTATTGTTTGTATTCGTAACCAGCTCCAAAGTTCTAAACTTTCCTTCCAAAAATTGTTTCAGATCGCGCCAGGTAGGTAACTCATTTTGTTTCAGGTTATACGCATGTTCCTCCCAGTCCTTATGAGTCTCGAAATCTAATTTTTGTACTACGTGGTATACTATAATCGGATCCCAGGAGGTTATAAAAATTCCTTCATTTATTAAACCATTTAAACACTCCTCCGTAGTATCTAAAATAATTTTAATTTGACTGGCAGTCTGACTAGAGCACTTCTTTTGGCTAAATAACCGTTTCAGCAAGGAGTTAACTATTAACCGTTTGTTACCGTACCGGTTCGTAAGAATTTCACGAGCTTGCTCATAATTTGATTCAGTCACCTGGATGTGCCTTAATAACGCCTCAGCCTCGCCTTTGACACTTGCCTTTAAATAGTGCAGTTTCTGTACCTTACTCAATGTTTTGTCGTTATGTACTAATGAAGTAAACAAGTCGTTGTAGTTAGCCCAATCTTCATAGTTGCCGGCAAACGTAGGTAGTTCGATCCTGGGTAATTTTACACAATTCATATTAAAGGATTGTTGTTGTTGTCCATTCGATAGCTGTGTTGTGTTTATTGGCGATAATCTGTCTAACAAATCCCTTAAATCCGCCTTGAGACATAAGTATAATTCTTCAATAATGTCGAATTCTTCATTGGCCAAATATGGTATTTCATCATATTTTTCTTTAGCTGTACGTTTGATCAATGACGAATGCGCCTCAAGGAATTTATCCCAGTATCCATTTAAACTGTCTAATTTACTTTCTACGTATCCCTTTGTTAGCCTTGCTTTCGGACACTTTTTAAGATTGGCTTGTGTCTTCCTTAATTGACTTGAAATGTTTTCTATAATCCGTAATTCTTCCATAGTATGTACAAAAACGTTCTTCAAAACAAATAACAACACAAAGTCCGAACACTGTTATTTACGTAAATCTCTAAATGTCTTATTAGGTTATGAAAAAGTCACACTTTATCACTCCATAGGTACTTGATAGCTCAGGTAGGCGACCTTCGCCCGGTAATCCTTTTGTTCTAAAACCAGTTAAAGACGATCCATATCTCACTGGTGATCGCAAACTATCCGGCCGAATTGCGACCATATGTTCGAGCGTTAAGGACTATTGTGGTTTGCACTGCACTTTTTAAAGAAAACGAACGTCTGCTCGGGATGATTGTTTAATTCCAACTAACTAGCCTACTATCATAACATGTTTTTAAATATGCATCTGCGAGCATCGAACAGTACTTTTATCCCGAAATTGCCACGGGAGCGAAGCCCCTGGGCGCGGCTAGTAACTTCATAAAATGCTTTGCGTGGAAATTAAACTTACGACCTACTATCATCAGGTATGACCCGGAGTAGAAGCAGAGTGTTGCCAGATGGGGGATTTGGGGTTTTTTGATAATCGATAAGGGAATTTATAAATCTTCGTTTCATACAAATAGTATCAATAATGGTTTTGGGGGAAAATTCATCATCTGGCAACACTGAGTTGACCGCTAGACTAGGCGGATAATAATTTTTCATTTGAGGCGTAAGAATAGAATAGAATAATTTTATTTGCATTAATATAGTGCAACAAACGTGTTCGGTAGCGTTCGGCGGCTACTGACGCTGAACACGGCTTTTATAGCGTTTCTGCGATGGTCGGTCACTCGGGAAGTTCCTTGCATGCGCTCAATGTGAAGCCGACAGATACAAGGCTGTCGGCTTCATGGACATGAGTGATTGAAATATGGATAAACAGACTAATTTAAGAGTTGTTCTCGAAGAGGAGGATAATCTCGTAACACAAATATTGAACCAGGAGAAAAAAAAATTGACGGGAGCTCGATCGAGTTGTGTCTGAATTTAATAGGGAATCCTTTATTGCCTTCCATTGAATGTGGTGAGGCGAGCGAGCGAAGCAAGTGAATACGAGGCGAACAACTTACTCTTTGCGAACAACCAACGTAACCATAACGAGCGAGCCAAGCGGAAAACATTGGCTCGCCCCCGCTTCGCTCCTCGCTACTCTCTCTCGCCTCGCGCGTTATGGTCCATTGGGAGTCCCAATTTGGGACCGGGTGGTCCAAAAAATATGTATTTAGCCCCATACTATGCAGAATTTCATGCTCTAAAACTTAACAGTGATGTTTTCGAAATTGTGGGTCCTTTTCGAGCAATAATAGTAAAACCGCAACAATACTAAAATTTAATTCAGGATTTTGCAGGATTTCTTGCTACTTCCTGGGATTTTTTTGAGCGTCATCCCAGAAGGGGTCCGAACATAGGGTCTTCTTTTATTAACCGCCAACGCGGGTAGCGCCAAAGTCATCCAGGTGCTAAATTCAAAAGATCCTTGTTGGACTGTAAATCCGACAAAAAGAGATAATTCGTTTGTATATTTGAGGGAGGGATTATTATCTTGACAAAAGAATAAATTTATACTTACCTGTTAATATTTTCAGATACACATCGGCGCCAACGATGGAAAGACATGTACGATTACCAGGAATGACGAGCTTGTATACAGTAACGCATGCAATTTGGAGTGGAGTAAAAATACGGACCTCATTTTCGGGATTCGGTACGAGAATGGAGATATTTCATCTTCATTAGGCTTTGACTCCCCTGATGATAACGAACCATTTATATCCTGGACGGACCCCGACCCTCTTTCGGTTAAATATTACGGATTTCGTACAGATGCTGATGAAGAACATAATACAATAATATACATCCATGGTTAATGTTCTGATTACGCATGCAGGGCCTTAGCTAAGTTTTTTTTTATTTGCCTGTTAGATAAGTGTGCCACCACTTTAATTAAAAAGTCAAGAAGAATAGATATGTTTAATTTATCATATAAAAAGCCAATATTGCCGAATAAAGATTCTACAAGTAATTAATTTTTTTTTTTTCAAAATTTTAGACTTAGTAGTTTCGTAGACTAGGGGAAATGGTCAATTTTTGTCTTCTTTCAGGAATTAAATCATAACTATTTTACAATAATAACAAAAATATATTTGAATATGATTTTCATTTGATATAATATAGCAAAAGGTTTGCAAATCTTTGAAAAAGTAAAAGTACACAATGTACCTAAAGAGTAATATGACAGTCTTAGGAGGTCACTGTACCAGGCTCGAGCCACGCATTTTTGTCATTTACATAATCATCCGTCGTATAATATGCCTTCTTACAAAGTGTCTCCTTAATATAATGTTTAAATTTCTTGTCAGGCATATCAAGGACAGATTTTGGTATTTTATTATAATAGCGTATACAGTTTCCCACAAATGATTTCCTAACCCTAGTACACTTATTTGTAAACATGCAAAAAGGGCTTATGATGTAAACATCCTGAAATTTAATGTGCTGAATGAAATCCAAGAAATGGCGCGTTCTCGCGTTTACGCAGCGACGAGCTACACGTCACGTAGGACACAAAATTATATGAAAACCGTTGAGAATGGTCTCTTGTAACGTCGATATCAGCGTAACGTTGAGGGGAAAGAGCGGCGAGTGCGGAGTGGCTTTGCGGCGTCTCGGATTCTCGACAGATTTTAAGTCAAACTGTTAACAAATTGGTTGCACTCTTTCGTCTTAAAAGAGCTAAAAAGAGATAGACATATTGTCACAACAACTCCACAAAAAATAAATTCACAAAAAAGTTATTACGAGAAGCGGCTTTCTACAAAGGAACGCAAACTGTCGCCGACTGTCGCAAACTTAAGGCGCCGCGTTTTGGATTATTTCTGATTTATTTTGAAGCCTTTTTTAAATCATCTGGAATGCGTGCAAAGTTAAAAATATCGAAAGAAATTAGGTGATATTTGATTTAAACAATAATTACTGGTGGTAATCGCATCAGGCTAATAGTATTCTATTTTTTAATACTTATGGTAATGGCTGAAACGGTGGTGGCCGACTGGTGTGGATGCAAAATCCCAGGTTCGAATCCTGCCCGGGCTACATGGCTTTGTATACCAATCTGACTCATGTTAGTTTTCATCGACCACCACTTGCTTCCGGTGAAGGAAAACATCGTGAGGAAACCTGGGGGCCGATTCTCAAGTAATAGAACTTTTTCAGTGTGGTAATTTCTATTCGAAGATGTCGTTTCTACTATAAAGTTCGAACGTTTTCTATATTTCGTATTCTGGGGCACGATAGAACAATTACCACTCGAACTGTCAAATGGAACGTACCATAGACAAATTATTACGTTTCATTACGTCGTTTTTAAAAACGCTTGGAAAACGATTGTAGTTTTTACCTTATAATTGGTGATTTTCACAAAATCCCGAAATTTAAAAGACTCGTAAGAAAATTTTTTAAACTTAAAAAAATATTATTTAATAATAGCGGTTTCAAATTGTTTAAAAAAGTAAAATTTGGAATATTTCCTAAGTTGTTTTGAAAAATATGGAACGTATTAAAAAGTTGTGTAGGGTAATGTAAATCACGTGCGTCATACGAAAGTCTGACTCATGTAATTTTAGGTATAAAATGCAGTACATTTTAAAATAAACAGATTCTTTTACCAACGCATAACGAGTATCATTCTACGTCACCCAACACGCACTCGTAACTAACCAACAGTTACATTGGTGACCCCGACGTGATTTAAGAATCCAGAAAATTGTACGTAGTGACTGTACAATTTCGGGCGGCCTCCCACAAGCGGGTCCCACCGTCCGGAATTTCAAGAGGCAGATATCACTACTTATGTACGGCTTGGGGAAGCTGAGGAACATGCCATTTTCCGTACCACGAGAAGATCTCAACAGGGCACCGCCTACACCAGTTGCGAGACCTCCAATTTACAGTCCGCAACCCCCGGTTTCGGAGTCCTACCAGTCTTCATCACATAGCACCATCGAAGCTATGTCCTTAACAACCAAGGTTCCCGATTTTTGGACAGCGCACCCGCGACTTTGGTTTGCGCAATTTGAGTCCGTTATGCGACCTCAGAAGAAAGGCGATGAAGACAAATTTCATTTTGTTATCGCCAAACTCGGTCTAGAGGCATTGCAGCAAGTGAGCGACCTCTTAACAGACCCCCTGCTGAAAATAAGTACAATGCGTTGAAGAGCAGATTAATCGGCGTTTTTGAAGAGTCGGAAGCCAGACAATTCCAAAAATTAGTCAGCGAAATGGAATTGGGCGATCAAAAGCCATCGCAATTACTAAGAAAAATGCGTGACTTGGCTAAAAAGAAAGTTCCCGACGAAACCCTCCAGATAATGTGGACTGGGCACCTTCCACCAGCTGTTCGAGCTGTATTGAGCATCAGCGATGTCAAAGATCTGGACAAATTAGCGCAGATTGCAGATACAGTTACGGAAAATATTCGGCCAAGGACGGAAATAGCTCAAATTAGTCATCCAGAAATCGCCTTATTAACACAAAAAGTCGACCAACTATTCCATGAAGTAGCTGAAATACGAAAAAAACATGACTACAGAGGTCGATCGCCATTCCCGGGGCGTAATAGATCGCGGTCAAGGTCGAAGTCACGTACACCTCCATGGATTTGCTACTTTCATAAGAAGTTTGGTCAAGCAGCTACGAAATGCAAGGATAGCCGACACTGCAATTTTCAAGAAAAGAAATCGGAAAACTAGAATTGACTCCGAAAAAGGCAGTTCTCGGTGTCAATGAAATTAAAACCTGCCGTCTCTGTGTTACCGACTTAAACAGTGGTACACGGTTTTTGATAGACACAGGAGCCGAAGTGTCAGTTTTGGCAGTAAAAAATAAACAATTACTAACACCAAGCGACTCGAATTTATTCGCTGCTAATGGAACGCCTATCAAGACATATGGAACGAAAAATCTGAGTCTTAACCTAGGACTTCGTCGAGACTTCAAGTGGACGTTTATTGTAGCAGATGTCCGAAATTCCATAATAGGAGCCGACTTTCTTACGAAAAATAAGTTGCTAGTCGACCTACATTCTAAACGATTACGCGACGAAGTCACCGACCTAAGTACGATTGCTCAAATATCATATACAACGGAGCCATCAATTTGCACCATCGACAAAAATAATTGCTACTACGATATTTTAAAGAAATACACTGATGTCGTTAACCCGTCGATGCCTATGCAAACAGAAATCCCAGCGCATAATATTGAACATCATATCTACACTTCAGGACCCCCTACACATGAAAAGGTGCGTCCTTTGAACCCTGAACGCTACAAAGCGGCCAAGCGGGAGTTCCAGAAAATGGTCGAGAATGGAATATGCAGACCTTCAAGCAGTCCTTGGGCATCCCCACTTCACATAGTGATTAAGAAAAATGGAGAAATCAGGCCCTGTGGAGATTTCAGGCGATTAAACGCGGTGACAATCCCGGATCGCTATCCACTTCCAAGACTGCAAGATTTCACATATATCCTGAAGGATAAAAAGATATTTTCAAAATTAGACATCGAAAAGGCCTTCCATTCCATTAGAATAGCTGAAGAAGACATTCCGAAGACAGCCATCATAACACCCTTCGGATTATTCGAATTTATGAAAATGACGTTTGGTTTGCGAAACGCTGGTCAAACCTTTCAACGTTTCATGAATTTGGTACTAAATGGCCTTGATTTCGTTTATTGCTATTGTGATGATTTACTGATCAGCAGTACCTGCGAATCTCAGCATAAACAGCATTTGGCAGAAGTCCTCGAACGACTAAAAAAGTATGGAATCAAAATTAATTTGTCAAAATGCGAATTCGGCAAAGATAAATTAGATTTTCTCGGGTACCACATAAACCAAGAAGGTATCCAACCCCTAAAAGAGAAAATTGATGTTATAGGAAACTATCCTAAACCCGAGACAATCCGAGAGCTACGTCGATTCCTTGGAATAATTAATTTCTACCGATCCTGTCTTCCGCAAGCAGCCGAATATCAAAGGGAGCTAAATAATTTTCTTCACGACTCGAAGAAAAACGACAGAAGGAAGATCCCATGGACTGAAACGTCAGAAAAAGCATTTGAAGAATGTAAGGAAAGCATCAAACGCGCCGTTACGCTTCACCATCCATCTCTGACGTCACCGCTTGCCCTTATGACGGACAGTTCAGCGACATGCGCCGGCGGTGTATTGCAACAGAATATTGAAGGCACATGGCAACCACTTGGATTTTTCTCCAAAGCTCTGAGTCCGGCTCAACAAAAATACAGCACATACGACAGAGAGCTTTTAGCGATCTACATGTCAATAAAACATTTCCGACATCAAATTGAAGGCAAAGAATTGATCGTTTACACCGATCATAAGCCATTGGTATTCGCAATGACGAAATCGAGCTCTAACAACGATACGCCACGACGCTTACGTCATCTAGATTTCATTTCACAATTTTGTACAGAAATCAAACATATATCTGGCTCAGAAAACTGTGTTGCCGATGCTCTCTCAAGAATAGAGACAATATCTTTCCCGAATTGTATCGACTACGAGCAGTTAGCGAAAGATCAAGAAAAGGATGAAGAAATCAAAATTCTAATGGAAAAAGGAAATTTTTTGTTCAAGCGATATCAATTCCCTGGATCGGAACAAGAAATATTATGCGAAACAACTAACAAGGAGCCGAGACCCTATTTACCTACTCAGTACCGTCAAACAGCTTTCAACGCTGTACACGGACTTAGCCACCCCGGAACGCGTGCCACCAGGAAAATGATGACAGACAGGTTCTTCTGGCCGTCCATAAACAAAGATGTGACATCGTGGGCAAGATCATGTATTCCGTGTCAGCAAGCCAAAACACACAGACACACGGTATCACCCTTGAGCTCGTTTCCAAAATCAGAGAGGTTCGAGCATGTTCACATTGACATCGTGGGACCACTACCATTGTCACAAGAATTTAAATACTGCGTTACAATGATAGACAGGAAGACAAAGTGGCCAGAAGCTTACCCCATAACGCAAATGACCGCAGAAAATGTATGCAATGCATTGGTCACCGCATGGATATCGCGCTTCGGTTGTCCAGTTACAATAACTACTGATCAGGGTCGGCAGTTCGAGTCCAATCTGTTTACTAAACTAGCGAAGAGACTTGGAATAAATAAAATCCATACAACGCCGTACCACCCACAAGCCAATGGCCAGGTGGAAAGATGGCATAGATGTTTGAAAACTTCATTAATCGCTACATGTAATAGCGCAAATTGGGTCAAGGAATTGCCATTAGTAATGCTAGGACTACGCACAGCGATAAAGGAAGAATGCGGCGTCAGCGCAGCTCAAATGACATACGGCACTACGCTACGACTGCCAGCTGATTTCTTCAATGTAAACAAAACCGACTCGGTTACTGACATTGATTACGTAACTCAATTATCGTCAGCTATGAATAATATGAATATATCGGACAATTCAACCGCAAAAACAAATAGAAAATGTTTCATCCACAAGGAGTTACGAAAATGCGATTATGTTTTCCTAAGAAGAGACATGATCAAAAAGGCACTGACAGCGCCATACGAAGGTCCTTACAAAATAATTCATCGGGATGATAAATGTTACACAATACAACTGCCAGGAAGAACTACTACGGTGTCAATCGACAGATTAAAACCTGCATTTGTTACAACAGAAAATAACAGCGATACAGCAAACGAATGTGAACCGGTGTCAACGAACCGAATAGTCACGCGATACGGTCGCGTGGTGAAACCCGTGGTCAGATTTGCTGTCTAAGCACAACTACAAAATCGCTGTAACAGAAGCTTCCAGCAGTTCACCCGTTATCCGAGGACCACCCCAGCCTCCCCAGGACAAGGACAACCAGCATACGCGTCCTAAAATGTCTAGTTTTTTTTGTATTCATTATTTTACAATGTTTTTTTTATTTTTTAATGTTTTACTATTTTTTACGATGTTTTTTTATCATGTATTTATTTATTTTTTTTCTCATAAAGGGGAGAGTATTTGTAGGGTAATGTAAATCACGTGCGTCATACGAAAGTCTGACTCATGTAATTTTAGGTATAAAATGCAGTACATTTTAAAATAAACAGATTCTTTTTACCAACGCATAACGAGTATCATTCTACGTCACCCAACACGCACTCGTAACTAACCAACAGTTACAGTTGTCTTGTGTCAATGTCAGTGAACAGAAGTTTGGTCATATTTACTATTTACCCTATTATTTGATAGTTTTGTTACTTTGAAGGGAATGGATAAAGAAAAATATGCCAGTGTCGAGAACCATTTGGTAAAGTTAAAAGTGGGAAGTGTACTTCTTCGGTTATAAAAAACGAAGCAAAGAAGAGGTGGATAAAGGATCTTCGTCAACTAAATTTCCGAAGCAGGCGACTTTGAACTCTTCTTCGTTCATTTTCATCAAATGATTTCAAAACTTCAACAAAAAAATCGTCAAAATCAAACTAAACTTATCCCACATAACCTTAAACGAACTCATTTTATCAGCTGAAGTTCGAATACGAGTTATTTCGATTGGTAAGTACCACTCGTTGCGTTCGAGTGGTGTTCGATCGAAATATTTCGATTGTAAAGTTCTGAGAATACGCAAAAAGTGTTGCCTTCGAAAAAAATTCTAATTTCGATTTTTTTTACGAACGTGAACTTTTTACGATTTCGTCAGAATTGGCTCCCTGCACTCTGGTTGATGATAATCAGCTAGTGTGTGAAATGGAGAAGGCAATGGCAAACCACTCCATTAAAATTGCAAAGTCCAAAATCCAAAAAAAACCTCAGTCATGAGGAAATACGACTAAAGAGAGAGATGGTAATAGCTAAGAATCCATATTAATTAGGGTTGGGCCGAAGTTCGTTTCACATTCGGTTAAACCGAACTTCGGTGAATTAAACAGAACTTCGACATTAGGCCGAAATTCGGTTCAAATGCGGAATGTGCGGTACAAAAAAATATACATAGCTATAGAAATAACTAATTAACACTTTCATGAGCAAATATTGAATATTTATTACATTATTCTTCGTTAGTCTACTAGAAATCACGTAAGATATTTATTTATTTGTTGAACTATAAGTAATAATACCGTACGCGCAAAAGTAATGATCGCTCATATATGTATCTATGGATATGAAATACTTACCTAAGTACTAAAAAACTTGCCAATTTTTCACTCGAGGTGTTTTGTAATGGCGGACAGATTATTACTTATTTTATTATTATGTGTCATTTTTTGTAATGCAAATTATTACAAAAACATATGTTGGCGACAGGCCGCGCGCCGAAATAAAATACCACGCGGTTATCGAACACCGCGCCGCAACCAACATTATTGTAATTTTTGTAAAAGGACCGACCAATTACAACGCCTACATTATGGCCAATCAGCAGGCGAACCCCGCCGGGCTCGCCCCACGCAGGTAGACGCGGCCTGCCGGAGCGTTGTGATTGGTCGGGGCCTTCGCGCACCGGTGCGCTCGCTGCGCCCGGCTTTGTGTACATAAAACAATGGGTCGCTGCCGTATTGAGTCAGTGTGTAAGCAGCAGCGACCCAGAGCAAGCTAAAGTGAATAAAGTGAATAGTGATCCTCAAGAGTTTTCTTCAAGAGTCTTCAAGAACAATAACCAGCAAATATACAGTCCACTGGAAGAATTAAAACCCCCGTTGGCCGAATGTCAACATTTTGGTCCTTCGAGAGCCGAATATAAAGAAGAACCTCAAGACTCAAGAAACCGAAGGAATCAAGATTTCAAGATGGTGTTCACTAGAAGCCAAGTCGGAGCGGATGAGGGTCGTCGTGTTTTTGACGAGCCACCTCAATCGCCGTCCGCATCGAGCGCTGCGCCTACCATTCCAACCGGGGACTCGGCCAGTGCCCCGCCGCCCGCGCCGCCCGCAGTGCAGCCGACCGTTCGCCCTGTGCAGTCCGACGCACCCCCCACCACCGAGTCGACACAACATCAGTGCCGTACACAAGTGGGTGGGGTTGCTCGCCAGCCGTTAGCCGTAGGCTCTCGGTCTCGGACTGCGCGCTCTACGAAGTCAACTGCGAGCGCCGCGGCACGTCTGCGTTATGAAGCCGCAGAACGCCAAGCTGTAATCCGACGCAAGGAACTACAGCTCATAGAGGAGATACGCCGCAAGGAGCTACAGATCGAGGCGGACCTAGAAGAAAAGCGTCTAGCCGCCGACCTCCTTGCGCTAGAAGAAGACGACAGTGCCTCAGAAGACGGAGAACCAGTCGAGAACATTGAACGAGTTCACGCCTGGCTGGACACCGCTCCGGGCGTCGCCATCACTTCGAGCGCCGCCGTCGCTACACGGAGGGAGCCGAAAGTCAACCCCGTGCCTGTGCCGCGACCAGTCGACGCACCTCATCTGCATTCGAGCTCCGCAGCAGCCACCGCCGCCGCCGCTGCAACGCCCGCCGCCAGCAGAAGGATCGACTGGACACATCCGACAGAAACACGTCGGAAGTCGCCAGCGCCGCACGGCCGGAGGACGCCTCCGCGCCCCAGATCGCCGACGCCGAACGACCGAGCGAACAATCGACCGCCGACGCGCCAGAGCGCGGACCTGCCCATATTCTCCGGGGCACCGAGGGAGTGGATCCCATTCACCGCAGCGTTGCGCATGTCAACGCGTCTCTACAAGTTTACGCCAGAAGAAAACATCGCGAGACTCCGCAACTGCCTGCGGGGGAAAGCCTACGAATGCGTGTCAGCATTACTGGGCTCCGACACACACCCGGACGAAGTGATGGAGACCTTGGAGCATCGCTACGGGAGGCCTGAGATGTTGGCCGACATAGCTGAAGAAGACCTGCATCAACTGCCACGCATGGGAACAGGACCACTGGAGATAGCTGACTTCGCTATCAGGGTGAAGAACGCAGTACACGTCCTGCGCAACATCGACGTCAGCTACATCAACAACAGGGCACTAGTACGAGAGGTGCTGGAGAAGCTCACTCCAGCCATGAGGTACGGGTGGTGCCAGTACGCCGAGACACAACCGAAAGGCGAGCCGGACATATTGAGGCTATCAAGATACCTCATGCAACAGTCCGACATTGAGCTGAAGCACGCGTACACCAACCGGCCGAAGCGAGAGCCGACTCGCGCCGCCGCAGCCGCCGCCGCTGCCCCCGCCGCTCCGCGACCGGAGCCGAAGAAGAAGCTGGTGTACGCGACAACCACGTCGACTGAGGACGCCGAGCGCTGCCCTGCGTGTGAAGAACAACACACGCTGCCCGACTGCCCAGCGTTCAAGAAAATGGAGTTTGACGAGCGCTGGGAAGTCATCAAGAAGAACGGGCTGTGCTTCAAGTGCATGGCCAGCCGACACCGCCGGTTCAACTGCAAAAGGAGGTCTTGCGGCATCAACGGGTGCAAACGACCGCACCATCGGCTACTCCACGACGAGCCGAAAAGGGACGCCGCGACGGCCCACGACGCCGCCACTGCCGCCGACCCGGAGTCCGCCGTCGTCACTGCTACAGCTACACGCAGTGACGTCAACAATGTGTGACAATCTCCGGGAAGCGAGGGAGCCTGAGAACCTTCGCGCTATTCGACGAGGGCTCCACTATCACGCTGGTGGACAGCGACTTGGCGCAACAGATCGGCGCCGACGGTCCATCGACGTGCCTGCAAGTGAAGAGCGTCGGCAACGAGCATCAGGAGGTGAAGAACCGCCGCGTCAAGCTCAACGTCAAGGGCGCCGACGGGCAAGCGTTCGACATCGCCGCCAGGACAATGGTGGGCCTGGACCTTACGCCGCAGTCCATCCCAGCAGAAGTACTACGGCTGCGTCATCTCAGCGGCCTCAACGCGGATGACGTGGTCTACGACAACGCGAAGCCGAAGATACTGATCGGCACCGACAACTGGCAGCTCATAGTGACGAGAGAGCTGCGCTGTGGAGAAGCGAGCGAGCCGGCCGCCTCGAGAACCGAACTCGGCTGGGTGCTTCACGGCGCGGCACCGAGCGCAACGCTGAGACGAACCGACAACGTCCTGCACATCGTCGACGAGTCCGCCAACACCGAGCCACTAGAGGACATGGTGGCCAAGCACTTCCAACTCGATGCCTTGGGAGTGTCACTGACTTCGCAACACGTGAAGAGCGAAGACCAACGAGCAATGAAGATCTTCGAGGACACCGTGCGCTACGCGGACGGACGCTACGAAGTGGGCCTGCCGTGGCGCAACGACGAAGTCCAACTGCCGCCGAGCTACAACGCCGCGCTGAAAAGGCTGAGAACGCTCGAAGCCAAACTGGAGAAGAACCCGGCTGAGAAGAGGCAGTACCACGACAACATGAATAACCTCTTCAACAAGGGTTACGCCGAAGCCTGCGACGGAACTGAAGACGCCAGCCCGGTCGCGTGGTACCTACCTCACTTCGCGGTACGCAACGTGAACAAGCCGGGCAAGATTCGAGTGGTGTTGGACGCCGCGGCGAAGACCCACGGGACGTGCCTCAACGACCATCTGCTGCCGGGACCGGACATGCTGCGGTCGCTCAATTCGATCCTGTTCCGGTTCCGTGAGGGCGCCTACGCGATCACCGCGGACATAGAAGAAATGTTCCTGCGCGTGAAAATAAGGAAGGAGGACCAGCCGGCGCAGATGTTCATATGGCGCGAGCAACCGACGGACGCGCCGAGGAGATATAAGATGACGTCGATGATCTTCGGGGCATCCAGTTCACCGTTCCTGGCCCACAGTGTGCGAAACAAGAACGCACACAGTCATCAGGACACGCACCCGGCCGCACTACGGCCGATAACGGAGTCGCATTACATGGACGACTTCGTCGAGAGCTTCGATGACATCGCCCACGCCAGAGAGGTCATCAGACAGGTGGACGAAGTGCATCAGCGAGCAGACTTCCACCTGCGCGGCTGGAACAGCAACGACACCGAGCTACTCGCCGCGACACCGAAAGACCGACGAGCCAAGGCCGCGACCACGCAACTGGGCGGTACCGAGAAGATGCTGGGACTGCTGTGGGACTCAACGACCGACGGCCTGAGCTTCAACACCGCCTTGAACAAAGTGCCAGAGGCGGTCCGGATGCGCACGAGAGCCCCAACCAAGCGAGAAGCACTATCCACGGTGATGAGTATCTACGACCCGCTGGGACTCCTGTGCTGCTACACCATCACCGCGAAAATAACGTTGCAGAAACTCTGGCGCTGCCGGACCGCCTGGGACGAGCCGGTCCCTGAAGACATCGCAGCGGACTTCGACGCCTGGCTAGCTGGACTGCAGGCCATCAGCCGCCTGCAAGTACCCCGGAGCTACCACGGAGGGAGCGAGATACGTCGTAGAGAACTCCATATCTTCTGCGACGCCAGCGAGGACGCCTTCGCGACGGTGGCCTATTGGAGGCTACACCTGAGGACCGGCGAAGTCAAAACGGTGCTGGTGGCGGCGCGAGCAAAGGTGGCGCCACTGAAGCTACAAACGGTGCCGCGTCTAGAGCTGCAAGCGGCGCTAATCGGAGCGAGACTGGCCAAAACCATCAAAGAAGATCACAGAGTGCCAGTGGACGACACCTGCTACTGGAGCGACTCGCAGACAGTGCTCCACTGGCTGCGCAACGGAGCCGTCGGTACACTCCATTCGTCGCGCACAGACTCGGAGAGATTACCGAGTCATCGCGAGCGTCGGACTGGCGATGGGTGCCGACCCATCTCAACGTCGCCGACATCGCTACCAGGGGCGGCTACGTGCCGCAAAAGGACGACGTGTGGTTCACCGGGCCTGAGTTCCTGCGGCGGCCGAAGTCTGAATGGCCGCAGTGGGACACCGGCCGCGAAGACATCGTAGAAGAAGAAGTACACGTCGTCGTTGCAACGAGGGAGACTCCGTGCTACCCGACATCGAGCGGTTCTCGAGCTACGACCGCCTGATCGGAGCCACCGCACAAGTCCTCCTGTTCCCGCAACGCTGCCGGGACCGGACCGCTACGTTGGGCCAGGAGCACATCAAGAAAGCAACCCGGCTCTGGCTACAACGCGCGCAAGAAGACTCGTTTCAACGCGAGTTAGAAGAACTGGGAAAAGGACACCCCATGCCACGATCCAGCCCGCTCCGCCGTCTCAACGTCATACTCGACGGCGGCCTGCTGAAAATCAACGGGCGCGCTAACAAGGCAGACATCCCCGACGAGGCCAAACATCCGGTCGTACTGAGCGGCCGCCACGACTTCACCAGGCTGCTCATCGCCCTGGCTCACAAGAGAGCCGGGCACGCCAATCCGGAGCGGGTGGTGAACGACCTACGCCAGCAGTATTACATCACGCGGCTACGACCCACGGTGAAAGCTGTGGCCGCGTCCTGCCAGATGTGTCGCCTGAGGAAAGCGCGCCCAACGTGCCCGCCGACGGGGACCTGCCAGCCGAGCGCCTGCGCGCCTTTCAGCGGCCCTTCAGCCACTGCGGGGTCGACTACTTCGGCCCCATGACCGTCACGATCGGACGACGCCACGAGAAACGGTGGGGCGCACTGTTCACGTGCCTCACCACGAGAGCCGTGCACGTGGAACTGGTGGCATCGCTGACTACGGACTCAGCCATCATGGCGCTGAGACGAATGGCGGCACGAAGAGGATGGCCCGCCGTCATCTACAGCGACAACGGGACCAACTTCAGGGGAGCGGACGTCGAGCTACGGAAGGCCTATCACCACTGGCTCCCCGAACTCGCCAGAGCGGGCCTCACCTACGGGACAACATGGAAATTCATCACGCCGGGAGCGCCCAACCAAGGAGGCGCCTGGGAGAGGATGGTGCGGTCAATCAAAACCGCATTATCCACAACGCTGCACGAGAAGGCGCCGAAGGAGGAAACCCTGGCCACGCTGCTCGCCGAGGCCGAGCATGCGGTCAACTCCCGCCCTCTGACGCATGTGCCCGTCGACCCTGATGACCCAGAAGCATTGACTCCCAATCACTTTCTGCTGGGGTCATCGACGGGCCTACCCTTCACCGGGCCATGCGACACGGCCGACCGAAAGATCTGGAGGGCTGCGCAGGGACTGGCCGACACCTTCTGGCGCCGCTGGCTCCACGAATACCTGCCGACCATCGTGCCACGCCTCGACCACAACGGGCGCCGGGGAGAGTACAAAGTCGGCGACATAGTGATCGTCGCCGACCCCACGTTACCTCGCAACACATGGCCGCGAGGGATCATCGAGCGCACGTTCCCGGGACCGGACGGCGTGGTACGCAACGTGGAGGTCTCCACCAAAGGCGGGACCTTTCGTCGGCCAACGTCGAAGATCGTCGTGCTGCATTCTTCAACCGCACTCTCCCCGGACCAGAGGGAGAGGACGCGCTGCACGACGGGCACGCGGCTGTCTTACTGAGAGGGCTACGAGACTCCTTCGCCGGAGGGAGGATGTTGGCGACAGGCCGCGCGCCGAAATAAAATACCACGCGGTTATCGAACACCGCGCCGCAACCAACATTTTTGTAATTTTTGTAAAAGGACCGACCAATTACAACGCCTACATTATGGCCAATCAGCAGGCGAACCCCCGCCGGGCTCGCCCCCACGCAGGTAGACGCGGCCTGCCGGAGCGTTGTGATTGGTCGGGGCCTTCGCGCACCGGTGCGCTCGCTGCGCCCGGCTTTGTGTACATAAAACAATGGGTCGCTGCCGTATTGAGTCAGTGTGTAAGCAGCAGCGACCCAGAGCAAGCTAAAGTGAATAAAGTGAATAGTGATCCTCAAGAGTTTTCTTCAAGAGTCTTCAAGAACAATAACCAGCAAATATACAGTCCACTGGAAGAATTAAAACCCCCGTTGGCCGAATGTCAACAACATAGGTACAATATGGAGGATTTCTAAAAATAAACTCTCATTGACAGCTCATAGATCTACCATCGAAATGAATACAGGAGAGGTGTCCAGTAATGACGGATCAATTAAGGCCAGGTCCAACCCCACATTCAAAATAATTGTAATTTTTCATGAAGAAATTTACCTAATTAGAGTTTATTTACGAAGGGGAAAAATAATACAGGATATAGATTATGATCTTTATTAAGGTTTCAATCATGTACTTTTTAATAAAAATACATATTTTCGGCTTAATTAATTCATAAAAGCACCGAAAATTTAGAAAATATTTCAGCTTTCAAGTCATGAAACTTAAAATTTTCAGCGATAACATATATATATATTTATATAATTAGTTTATATATATGCTATATTAAAGTCTTAATCGAGCACTTTTGTTTTAAAACTAATATTTTTAATGATATTTGAGAAAGAGTTGCTAAATCGGTACAAAATCTGTTCGATCCTGCCAACGAAAGTAGAACATTGTGTTGTGCAAAAAACTATCTTATTGCACGGGCATACGGCGGCGGTTAAGCGCATATGAATTTTAATTTTTGTGGCTCAGGTTGGACCTGGTCTTAAGTGGCTAACTGTTGCTAATATATTATTGTTACATTGATTTTGAAGTCTTAGCTTTCCAAAAAAATAAAAAATACTAACCGAAGTTCGGCCGAAGTTCGTATTCGGTTCAAGTCACATTCGGCCCATCTCTAATATTAATGACGATTAGTGTGTTGCAAAAGGCAATACCAGTTTTAAAAAACAAATTAATGTGTTATTTTGTAATCAGTGATATAAACTTCACCTAAATAAAATAATAAACCAAACAATACGATGAAATAAAAATATTAGGTAATCATGGATTACATCCCCTTAAGCTAGCAGCAGACGGCGTTAGCCGCTGCGACCTGCGGCCTCCGTTAACTATACCGAGACTTAGGGGTGTAGTAAAACATCGATGTTTATTATTAGTTATATAGAAGCTTTTATTTTATTTTTTGGTAGGTAAAATTTGTTTTTGTAGTAGTTTCAAGGAGTGTATTTCCATCAATCTAGAAACCTTAGAAAATCTATAAAATATACTTTAAATACTTTACTATACAAAGATAAACGTATACACAACATCTTATAAAAAACCAAAAACATTATTAAAAATGCTACTTTTAACCGACTTCAAAAAAGGAGGTTCTCAGTTTGACCTGGATTTTTGTATGTATGTTTGTCCGCGATTATCTGGCGTTTGGCTGTACCGATTTTGATGCGGTTTTTAGAAAATCATTTTAATGCAACGCAATAGAATTACATATTTATATATCGACTAGCTTATACCCACGGCTTTGCCCGAGAAAATTGTACATCAAAGCTTTCCTTTATTATGACATGACCCACCCAGTCCATTAGTATAAACCGCATAAATATCTGTTCAGTAGTTTTTGAGTTTATCGCGAACAGACAGACGGGTTGTCCCTAGTTTGTAAGTACCTGCCAAGAAAGACAAAATATCGATATATCGATGTTTTGTTTTCGTGTTTGCATACATCCCTAAGCCGGCGTCTATCAAGGTGCTGCAAGGTGCTGCAAGGTGCCGCCGGTCGCAGCGACCAGCTACACTCGACAGCACCCTGCAGCACTTTGATTAACGCCGCTATAAGTTGAACTGTTGACATATTGGATGTACTCTTTCTTCATATGCACTAAATGCTGTGCTAAAAAGAGACAGATATATCACACACATTATCACTACAACTCAGTGTAGTCGCGTGCTGCAGACTCTTGCGGCTTAAAGGCGGTCTCGTGATAATCGGTGTGCTGTAAACTCTAGCTACAGTCGACGTATTCGCCAGACCCCACTTAAAGGTACCGCGGTTGACATATGTTGTACACTGATGGTTCGAAGAGTACTGAGGGTGCAGGAGCTGCTTTCTATGACTACAGTAGTAACCATTCTAAAGGTTTCAAGGTCGATCCCTGTCTGTCTATCATGTCCATCGAATTGATTGCAATTTCAAATGCCTTATCGTATGTGAGAAGTAGTGGTATGCGTAAATGCGTCATCTTCTCTGATATTAGAAGTGCGCTCCAGCATCTGGCTCGATGTGCCTCTGGAAGTAGCAGAGGCGTCTCGATAGCCTACGATATTCTGGCAATATTAGATGAACTAAGCCGATGCGATGTGGCTTTGAAATTGCAATGGATTCCAGGACACGTAGGTTTGAGAGGTAATGAAGAGGTTGATTTGTTAGCCAAGACAGCAAGTTCAAATGGGACCAGAACTACTTACTAGCCACATTATTTAGAAAATTTATCAAAATTCAAAAATATGGCATTCACTTCTTGGAAAGAATATTTTGATCGCAGATCCCTAGAAAAAGGTATTTGGTATAAGACCCTGCAAAATCAGCCTCTTCAAGTACCTTGGTTTAGTGACGTAAAGTTAAATAGAAACCTAATAAAATTAGCATTTAGATTTCGTTCTGGACACTACCCATCAAAGAAATATCAATTCCTAATTAAAAAAGCAATGTGCGTATGCTCTGAGGGCCACTCTCTCAGAATTCATTGAAAACATGCTCAGGTGAACATTCCCAAAGAATTGTGAAAGTTGGAAACAGATTTTGTGAAAATCAAATAAGCGAGTTATGGGATTCCAAGTTGGACCCTCAGTCCACATATAGAGGATTGAGGGCCCACTTGTACCTGATAAACTAAGGGCACTAAAGAAAAAGTCTTTATGCCAAAATATAAGATAATGACAAACAAAAATTGTGGAAACAAGATATTATAGCAAAACATTGTATTATTTTCTATATCTTGGTTCAAAATGGACCCTCACGATGAAAGTTTAGTACGCTAATTATAACAAAACCATTAACTTTTGGTTACTCTTTGAAATCCTGTATTAGAGTAAATAAATTGTGAAAATTTGTGAAAGCAATAACAGATCACGATATTACGTTGGTTAAAAATTATCACCTTGTTAAAATTCGGACCCTCAGTCCTCCACTTTTTTGTTTTCGTTTTGTTTTCGCTTAAAGTATGATAGCTAAGAAAAATACAAAATTATCTCCGTTCGTAAAAAAAATGTGCTACAAATACAGTACCATTTGGTAATAAAAACATCTATTATTGTATAAGAAAATAAAAACACCTATTATTGTATAAAACACCTATTATTATATAAGACAAAGGCCTCCCCCAAGGATTTCCACAACGACCGGTCCTGCTACACAACACACATAACAGCTAGTACTGAAATATTTTTCTCTGAAAAATTCTCAGGAATAAATGGAGACTGTCCGTCTGTCTGTCAAACTTTTTTTCTCAGGAACGGTTAAAGGTATCAAGTTGAAATTAATATCGAATACTCTGATCCATGATCACTTTTAGCAAAAAAATACCTAATCAAAATTATACGTCAACGCCATCAAGAGATATTATATTATGTACCGTAAATGTTGCGAATTTTCTCATATTTTGCGATTTCAGACAGCAATCAAAACCTATGGTGTACTTCCTGTTGACCTAAAATTATGAAATATGGCAAAAAGCAAGGTCTAACAGTACTTTTACAGTAATAAATCTGAAAATTGTAAATATGTTGTTGGAAGGCTGAAAAAAAGTGGTACCTACAAACTTATTTTTGTGCTGGATTTAGTATGAATCTTGGGATCGAACTGCAAAGTTAAGTTTGTTTTTGAAGGTAGTTGGTCTTTTAGTTAGAGCTATAATGTAAGATACTTTGCGTGTACAGAACCCTCGGTTCGCGAGCTTGACGCGCATTTGACCGGTTTTTTTATTTGGTTTGAAAATAATGACTATCCCGTGAATTTTTGCTTTTTCTATGGACTCGCCTTTTTAAGACCAGAAATATAAAAACCCTGAATTAGAGGCAGCACTTACGCGTTTTATATTGCAACATTATTGAAAGTAGTAGCGGATTCAAAGGATGGGAACACGGATCACGTGCACCCCCCACCCCCCCCCCCGCACGTGCCCCTGTGCTCCCATCCTATGATCCCTCCCCCGACTACTATTTTGTGTACATACTGTGGAGGCAGCTTCCATAACAGTACATATCAAATTAAGATTCGAATTGTTAAAGAAACAGGATTTAGTAGTAATAGTTTCTTACAAGTAATTATTTAAAAAAATAATCTGCTTCTTCTGGAACTATTTTTCTTCTAATTTGGGTCTCGGAAAATCTCGCACAGACCTTCGAGCAACAAAGATTTCTTTATGGCACAGACAAAATACTACTCTTTTTATTTCTGTGTTCTTTCGTTAAGTTCAATCTTACTTCCATGATTAAGCTATGGTCGATTTTTGAAAAAAAAAACCTGGAAACGAATTCGTTTGTTTTAGTTCCATTCAGGTTTTTCTTCGTCAAATAAGATCGACAATTTCACTGAGTTACCTAATTATTCCTTTTCTTTGTTTTAGAAGTAAGAAATCCATCATGAGTGCTGTTATTGGACCACCTGGTATAGAATACAATCCGCAAAGTTTTGTGCTGACCCTATCAGTCGTGTTTGTTAGCCTCGCTTTGATAGCCGCATTACTTGTGCCAAGAGGACCTGATCAAGAGTAAGTATCTAGTTATATTATTCAGCCGTTTCGATCCCAGGGCTGGGGGTTGCTTTAGAATAGATTAAACTGATTTTTAATATTTTTTTAATTACAACAGATTGAGTTCTCTTTCATTTTCACAAATATACTAAAATTATAACTCTGAAATGCATTTTTATTTTGGGGTCAAGTCGGTTCTGGCGCTTCGGCGGCATTTTGGTTTATGTATAATCTAACGCTCGTCGCTTCGCTCCCTGCAACCTATACTACCTTTTTCAGCAAGGTCGCTTTTGAGTTTAATCCATTCTAAAGCCAACCCAATCTAACACCCAAGAACATACCTACCTTACCTACGTTTTATATCTCAAATTTTATATCTATAGGTAGTCTGAACACCATAATATATGTATTTCTATGAACAAAGACTCATGGCTGAAATCAGCGTTGCCAATGGCAAAAAATATTCCCCATCTTCTTCTAAGTCGTACACTCTTGTCAGAGTGGTCGTGGTTGTGCAGATGGTGCTGGCCCGGGATCTTCTGTACTGCCCGTTCCCTGGGCGAAGGTTGCTGCTTTTGAAATGGCTCTCCACTTCTCTCTATTACTTGCATTCCGAGCGCACTGGACTAAATGAATATTCCTCAAACAAATCTTTTGTCTTTTGTTCCAGTGTATACCGCATTTGGATATGGCAAGCCGCATTTTTCATGTGGTTAACGTGAGTACCTGCTTGTTAGCGACGCGCTCGCTATGATATATGTAAATATTTAGGTGTAGATTAATTTAATTATTTTGTAATTAAAATTGCCAATTAAATTCAGTAGGCAGTATAGCACACATTTTGTTATTAGTTTTTATATAAAAAAGTAAAAGACTGGCTGCGTGCACTGCCGCCAATTTAAAAAGTTTTTTGTTTTTAGAAGCGATTGTGTTTTGTTTTTTCTCTTCGTCCGCGCCGTGAAAATTGACGATTTATAATTTTTCACATTTAATTAGTTTTATATTTTATCTATTGATTTTATTGTGTTTTTTGTAAATATCCTTCGTAATAATATAGTTATTAACTGTGCGTATGTGTTTTGACTGTTCTGACCTACCGGTGTCGCCTACAAAATTTCCTTCGAGCCGGATCTTGTTGTTTGTAACCAGCGCAAACATTGAGGAAAATGGTTGGCACACGAAGCTCTGCACGTCGTGAGCGGGAACAAATGGTTCGCGATCAAGGAATATCGCACAATGTGGATAATTCGGCAACTATGGCCGAAAAGTTTAAATCTCCCGCTGCCGCTACGCCGAGTGTTACGAGTGCCATCACACAGAGGTCTAAGTCTAAGGTCAGTACAACGTCGTCAGTTAAAGCTAGAAGGGCGCAGCTATTATTGGATGCTGCAAAACAGAAAGCACAGATCAAGATGGAATTGATAGATAAGCAGTTGGAAGCGGACCTAGCCCAGCTGGAAGAACAATATTACAGTCCACCCGATGAAGGCACTCGTGACGTGGAACAGTGGAAGGAGCAAAGTTCTGACGAATTGATGGAGCCAGCCCCCGTACCTGGATACCCCCCGGGCCGGCTACATCAGCTGCATGTACCGTCAGCCGCCGCCACACAGGACGTTTCCGCGTCAGGACCTGCCGCACCACATCTGCCGTTGGAGTCGCAGGTGCCACGTATGTCGCCACTTACAGAGGAGGCCCCCGGCATCAACGCGACTATTCAGATGCTGGAGAGTGCTGTCAAGGACCGGGCCACTGCGAGTGCGCCCGGAAACACACTGCTGCATTTTGTACGCGACCGGAGTGCATCCAGCCGTTCGCAGACGTCGCCGATGACGGAGACGTCACCAGCTGCCGACAATAGCACTACCGAAACAGTGACGCATATATACGCGAGTGAGTGCAAAGTGCTACTAAAAGTCGTGCCGGTTCGTCTGCACACCAACCGCGGTGCATTCGATGCACATGCACTTCTCGATCATGGTGCAAATGTGTCGTTGATGTGTTCAACTTTAGCAATGCGCGCCGGCGTCTCTGGCTGCGCTGGATCTATGAATGTGCGCGGTGTGTGGTCCAATAGCAAACTTGTGTGTAATTTAGTTGTAACAAATATGAACCTTGTATATATGTATTATAAGCTACTTAACATTAAAATAAGATGTGTCAATGAGTTGAATTTACCTGTCCAACAATATTCAAAAGTTAATTGTAAATATTGTAATTATTTAGCACATTTCAAAAATTTCTTGTGTACAGAAAATTTAAATACAAATGTGCTAGTTGGACAGGATAATTTTATAGGATCTAGGTTCTTAGGTAAACCGAGTGAGCCGTCCACTACTCTCACACCCCTGGGCTGGTGTATGCGCGGCAAGGTACAGCTGCCGGTGCAGTGCGTGCATCCTCGTATTTCAAAGTCGCCATTGCATGTGACTTTGCTTGTGGCTACGAGTGATGAGCTGCCCTCGGTCGCTGCCGCCTCCAGAGCTCATGACAGCGAGCACGTATGCCGACTCCGCCGCCGCCTCAGCCAGCGACGGCGCCCGCTACGAAAGCGCCTTAAGGAGGTAAGCCAGCCATTCGCAGGAGTCCCAGGACATTCTTGTCAAAATGCCGATGTAAGAGTCATCTCTCATGCAGAGAGAACAACTACGTTTTCTGCCGGTCATCTCTGGGCGGTAGGTTCACTATGGAAACAGTCAGTTCCTAACCCACCCAGGCCCACTAAATTTTAACAGAACGCAAACTAGGTGCAACGAAATATAGATTTCGCAGATAGGTAAGTAGCTTTGACAGGTTTTAATTTTGGTTATCAAAATAACGTAATATTCTATAAATATTAGAATTTTGTAAATATGTGTAGGTATGTATGTGTACTTATGAAAATGCTTCAATAGTACCGCCATGGACTTGGTGTCATCACTTTATGGTAACGCTGCGCTTTGTGTTAAAAATAATAGCAGTTATAGATGACATCCAAGTTCTGAGTAGTGTTGGATGACACTGATGTGGTGGGAACTAGTTGGTAAGCGTTCCTCCCACCACATACGGTGCCTACAATAACATGCTACGGGCACCCTCATATCATGCCCACTGGTGGTTCACAATGGGGTGGGGCATGATATCAGTTTGTTTTATGTATTGTAAGTAGTTCTTATTTTTATTTTCTCTTTAAATCTTCTTAGTAGCTCTATAGTTTGCCTGTTGATTCAAAAACAGTCTATGAACTTCCATAAATCATATCCCTAACGCCGAGCGTTTGGTATGGTTTGGTACATATTTGGCGCACATGGCTGAAGGAAGGTCATCCGGATACGCTACTAAGAAGATTAAGCCCAACAGATGGAGATGGACTATGTCGATCCTGATAGTCCTCGCAACACCTGGACCAAAGGTATGTAACATACACAACTGTAACCAGGTACAAATGGCCGCGTCAATTCTTTGACGTGAAGACGAGGACTGGCACTTGGTGGCGATCGGCGGCACGCGTCGCTCTTATCCCATCAGATGATGAGTGCTGTGCCAGCACTGGGGTGGGGAGTGTTAGCGACGCGCTCGCTATGATATATGTAAATATTTAGGTGTAGATTAATTTAATTATTTTGTAATTAAAATTGCCAATTAAATTCAGTAGGCAGTATAGCACACATTTTGTTATTAGTTTTTATATAAAAAAGTAAGACTGGCTGCGTGCACTGCCGCCAATTTAAAAAGTTTTTTGTTTTTAGAAGCGATTGTGTTTTGTTTTTTCTCTTCGTCCGCGCCGTGAAAATTGACGATTTATAATTTTTCACATTTAATTAGTTTTATATTTTATCTATTGATTTTATTGTGTTTTTTGTAAATATCCTTCGTAATAATATAGTTATTAACTGTGCGTGTGTGTTTTGACTGTTCTGACCTACCGGTGTCGCCTACACTGCCTATGCAGACTTTTCTTAATCAAGTCTAGTCGCATAAAGCTCCTATTTATTTATTTTGAACACACTTGCAGCTTTTAATAAGCTGATGCGTGTGAAGTGAAGGTACCAACCTCAGGTACCAACATACATAGGTACTGTGACGACGGGGGGGGGATGGATTATTCGGTACTTGGGAAATCGTTTTTATTTAATACTTCTTTTAGAAATTACGTTATACTTATATCTTGACTTGATGTTTCATCCGTAGATCACCCTTCAATTCTCCCTCTATCAAACTTCTTCATAAATATTTTAAATCATTACATTATTGATCGAATGTCAAACTGGTCAGTTGTTTTGATGTTAATATCCACCGCATCGCATCGCATCGCCCTATCTCCTTCGAAGTGAACGCAAAATAATCACGATAGTCATATAAAGAAAGTTCGACCAAATTAGATTCATCCTCAAGATTAAGACTTGGATTAATATTCAAAGAATTCACAATATTATTATCTTTTTCAAAATCGCATACTTCATTTTCATTCGATTTATTTACAAAATATGCATTTTTGGTCAAAATTCCATGTTGACTTTCCGTTATAATTTCACTATTCTGTTCACTGACAGAATCTTGACAAGCTGGCAAACTTGACAATTCACTGCCATTCAATAAGTTTCTATCATTAAAACTTTCATCAACATTCATCTTTAATTCATCCGCGAGTTTTTCCGATATACATGAAATTGATGCGCCCGTATCTACTAACGCAATCTGTTTGTTGTTATAGATTTCTAGTTCAATAATTGGATATGACTGACCGGATTTATCACTGTCTGGGAGTGACCTATCTTCAGACACAGCTTTACACTCCTTCATCATATCAATTGTTCGGACAGCCTGTTGTGGCTGCTGCTGCTGTGGAGCATTATACATATTAGTTTTAGGTTCAAAATTGTCATATCGCCTCGGTTGTAAATTATACCTCGGGGTAATAAATTCTTGCGATGTAAACATAGGTGTCGACTTCGTTGGAATCGGCATCGTTCTAGGCAGCGTTGACGACCATGTTCCAGGGTAACTAAATTTTTCTACATTACCTGGAGGAGTCAATTTAATATTAACACAATCAGACGATTCACATTCAAAAACTCCCTTCACTTGTATGAGAGTATTTCTCAATTCAGCTTTCGACGCATACAGCCTGTTTGCATAAATTTGTTTATCTGCAACTTGTAGGCCCATTAAAAATGCTTTAATAAAAATATTATCATTATTAATGTTGGCTTTGTGAGCTGGTTCTGACAATCTATAAAAATAGGTTATAATATCCTCTTGATTGCCTGCTTTGGCACTCATTTTTTAATAATTCTATCACTACGGTGATAGTGATACCATCTTTATAGACAAATTTATAAAAAACTTAGGGCAGGACCCTCTAAATATGCTCCCAGGATTAGAGCTTTGCTCTCTTCCGGCCATTTATTAATAGCTGCAACCACACGAAATTGTCGAGCAAACTCCTCGACGGATTGACTTCCCAATCCACTAAATAAACTCGCCATAGTGTTTTGATAAATAATACTCATCTTTAAATTGGATCCTTTCTCCCATTGGACTCGTCTTTTTTCACCTCTACAGTACCTTCTCGTGTATATGACACATCTAATGCTATTCATCACATTTGCCATTGTTTTTGTTTTTATTCATTTTGTAACAAAAAAGGAAACATACCTAGGTACCTACACGGAAATCGTCACTCAGCCACTTGCGGTCTCACGCTTTTGGCGAATTATCTCACTGTTCCCCGGGGCTTAGCTCACCGGCCGTTAGGCCCTCAGTCCGCCACGCTCTCGCGACGCTCACGAATGTTAAAATCTGTACTAGGAATATAGCACTTAGCCTCTCAGGATAACTTAAACCCTATCTGAAATAGGTACCTAGTGTAGAACTACATGTAGTAGCTTATGTGGGAGTAACGAACTTGTATGTTTTTAGATGGACCACAATATATGTTTCACAAACCCACCCGATGGAAGGATCTAGTCCTACGTACAAGAGCCAGACGTTGATGTGGATAGACTACTCGTGGGTACGTACCTATTTTATTTTGTACTCGTACTGTCACGACTGGGGGGTTTATTGTTTTTCGTTATTTAGGTACCAATAACTTTTATTTAATCTATATATATACTAGCTGTTGCCCGCGGCTTCGCCCGCATGAGTTTTTTTGTGTTCCAAACTGTAGTAACCTAAACTCCAGTACTCAACATTTCAGCCATTTATTTATCCCGTGTCCCGCGGTAATATATATGGTACTCGTTGTACAGTCGCGGTGTTAAAATTGTTCAAAAGTGATATTTCATTCAATAAAATAAAATATAAATAAAATAAAATAAAATAAAATAAACGATCTTATCGTCTGCTCGTTATCTATAATTTCCCGTGTACCACCACTCCTTCCCCGAGTCCTCTTTGTGCTATCCCGCGTCCTGTCTCTTTATACGTCAGTAGAAAATGCTCATCAGGTTGAACGACTTTTGCTAAGGCGCCATTTCCATATTTCTTATAGTTTAGCTGTTCTGTTAAGGTTCTTCATCAGGTGGTACAGTTTTCAAAATCAATTATTGCCTATATGTTGCCCAGACTGTATAGCTATCAGTGGCGAAGCGTCCTTAGAACACGATTCCTACCGGCTTCCCTTGGCAGATTCTAATAATATACATTTTTTATTATTAACAATAATAGCTTAATCTCGCGGCCTACACTTACACAAAAATCTATACTCTATACCCATATGACACTCTCTTACCATAAGCCGACGAGCGACGGCATTTCCTTAGATAATTTAATATGAGCGCGAGATATAATTACATTGTGCCACATTGCGCGCTTTGTAAAAATATTCTTCAATAGCTGGATATAACGTACGCAATGTATTCGAATCCGCGCAAACGCCACACGCACGATTTTATTTTGCAGGCCGCGAGACGCGGTAGTAAGTAACTCGCTAATAATATTGGGAATTTGTTTATTTAAAATGTATGGTGACACACACACAATGACATTACAACTACATATGCAACCACTCGTCGATATAGACAGCGATACAAGCCGATTTAAAATAGCCTACAACGAATCCTTATTGGTTGTTCCTGTTCGCTTGAAAAATTTTCGTCCAATCACAGCGATAATCCGCGAATGTCTAATGTCATGCTAATTCTTCAGATGAAGGAAAAAAGAATGGACATGTACAACTATAGATTGTTATGCCGGGTTTATTATTTTTTACTAAGTCTATTCTAATTCGCCGTTCAGTTCGCTTCGCGCGCATTTGCGCTTTGGTTTGCACTCACACGGGGCGTACCTATGCTAATTATCTATTGTTGTGATATGCGATTAACTTGATTGTGGTATATTATTCAGTTATATTGTATAGTGTTTGTAGTTTGTTTCATGGTAAATGTTTGTTTGTTTATTTTTGTTTCTTGTCGTCACTTAGGCATATGATGAGAAAGGCGGCATACAAATAGGTTGTTGTCTTACTTCCCGTTGACCTAAAATTATAAAATTTGGCAAAAAGCAAGGTCTAACAGTACTTATACAGGAATAAATCTGAAATTGTAAATATGTCGTTGGAAGTCTAAAAAAGTGTTAGGTACAAACTTATTTTTGCGCTGGATTCAGTATGAATCTTAGGATCGAACTGCAAAGTAAAGTGTGTTTTTGAAACTAGGTGGACTTGTAGTTTAGTTAGAGCTATAAATGTGAGATGCTTTGCGTGTACGGAACTCTCGGTGTGCGAGTTTGACTCGCACTTTTTTTCTATATATAAAGCGCGTGTGAGTGTTTTAAAGCCACTTATATCATACTCAACATGCACTGTGGCTTCACCTTTGAATATTTTCACCCCACGCCACTGATAGCTATACAACAAAAAATGTTTCATTCAAATCCTTCCAGTAGTTTTTGCGTGAAACGCGTACATACATACATACAGACAGACAGACAGACAAGAAATTCCAAAAAATGTGTTTTCTTTCTATTATTCTTTTTAAGTGTCCCTCTATCCATTTCAGTCAAAAATACTAAATGTACAGACAAAATATTTTTACTGTTTTATTATATGTATAGATTATATAGATAACTCAAAGGTGACTGACTGACTGACTGACATAGTGATCTATCAACGCACAGCCCAAACCACTGGACGGATCGAGCTGAAATTTGGCATGCAGGTAGATGTTAAGACGTAGGCATCCGCTAAGAAAGGATTAACGCGAGCGAAGCCGCAGGCGCCAGCTAATATCTAATAAACTGTATTCCCAAATCGATGTTTCGATCCGTGGTTGAAGACCGAATCCCTTCAACTCCCCATCTTTCAAACTTCTTCATAAATATTTTAAAACACTAAATTATTAATCGAACTGGCCGGCCAGAGATTGAAACATCAAATCTCTACATCAGCAACGCCCCTGGCAGTGGCGTAGCGTGCCTTGTCGGGGCCCCGTATAAAAAATTTTTTGGAGGCCCTTATATGGAGGTAAAGATTTTTCACAAAAGAAAAAAAATATTGTGAGAAGAAATATTTATTTATCACATAATTTACCCATTTTACAAATAAAAATCGAATTTTAAATACTTAATATTTAACGCTTAAGGCGGGAAAAAAAGGAATTGCTTTATAGAATTTTGTCATTTGTAAAATAAAATAAATTAGAAAGTTTTTATTCTTTTTCCTTACACACTTTGGGGGCCCCTGTGGCCCGGGGGCCCCGTATAATTGATACGGCAAATACGGCGGTAGCTACGCCCCTGGCCCCTGGATTGGATCCAAGGTAACCAACCTGGATACAACATCAGTGGTAGCTTCTAACTACCTACCTAGTGCGGAACTGACTAACTACAAAACAGTCCCATACTCTGGGATAGTTGGAAACTGGTCTCAGAGTTTAAATATGCAAATACAAAAATATTAACTCAATAAGTATTTCAGTTTCAAACTTTATTGGAACAAAATCGCAAAAAGAATTAAGACTGTAAACTACACAACGACACTTAATATCCTTCCTGAAGGGATTAATTATGGGCAATGAGGGATTTTCCGTGACACAAATTAAAAAAAGAAATAGTTCCAGATGACTTCATAGATGGCGCTTAGTAAAAGGCGAGAGAAAAAATTCCATACAAAAAGCAAAAAATTCACGGGATTGGCATTTAAAAAAAATAAAACTTAGTAAAAAAAAAAAAACTAAAAAGTATCTATATTGTGATTTGTGCAACTGTCAAACTGTTATGTGATTTTTTCTGCCTCTGGTTGACAAGAAAAAGCGCACCATTTAGGTTCAGCCATTATTACGACTCGGCTTTTTATAAAACGCTATCTGTTGAGACTTTTTTTGTACTGTTTTTTTTTTCTTAATTAGCTGTCAGAAAAATCGCTCATTACAATTTGACTGAATAGCATCAAATGCAATTACAATATGACTGAATAGCATCAAATGCAATTACAATTTGACTAAATAGCATAAAAGCCCAGTGTAGTAACATGTCATTACACGTAATACGACAGAGTAAGAGATGGATATTTGTTTGAACTATTGCTATGGGGTTAGGAATAGGTAGGTATGAAAATCCAAACTGCGGAAAATGTGGATGAATTGCACTGTAATGCACTTCTTGAATTACAAAACACTGCTTTAAGGGGCAGGAATTTCGCATTTTGCCTACCAAATTACTTTGCTTGCACTAACTGTACAGTTCTGAAATTTTTGCTAATAATAGATTAAGAAATTAGCAACACACTACAAGAACCGAAAACATGATTTGAATAAGTTTGCTTGATAAAAAATAATCCTAAACATTGTACCTAAATTACCAAAACACTTTGTAATACGATGATATTTTTAAAAAATTTGTTTAACATTTTTTTTTTTATAACATAGGGCGGCAAACGAGCAAGCGGGTCACCTGATGGTAAGCGATCACCGCTGCCCATGGACTACTGCAACACCAGGGGTATTACAAGAGTGTTGCCGGCCTTTCAAGAAGACGTAGACTCGTTTTTTGAAGGTTCCAATGTCGTATCGGTTCGGAAACACCGCCGTAGGAAGTTGATTCCACAGATTAGTCGTACGTGGCAAGAAGTGTCTTTTAAGACGTACGGTGGTTGACAGCCAGTCAGTTCATATAATTATTGAAATTTTAGTCATAATTACTACACAATCTTTAATAATAACATTATTCACCATCCGTCCATCGCAATTTTTAATGGAATCATCATACCTTCCTTGTCGTTCATATGGCAACTCGTCTTACCTCTCTGTCCTCAGACTGCCGGTGGCATTTAGACAAGGCAGACGCATGTCAAATTGCTCCGAAAATCTACTTACGTAAAATTTAATAACATGGGGGTTGTTATACAAATCAAGAACTAGATGGCGCTCTCAAAGTCGTCAAAACAGCACTATGCTGTTTTGCTACTTTGAGAGCGACGTGAATCACGAAAAAAATCGCGCTCTCGCTCCGCTTAGTCAGACTTGCTTATCTATATCTATACATATAATAAAACAGTAAAAATATTTTGTCTGTACATTTAGTATTTTTGACTAAAATTGATAGAGGGACACTTAAAAAGAACAATAGAAAGCAAAAAAATTTTTTTGGAATTTCTTGTCTGTCTGTCTGTCTTATGTATGTACGCGTTTCACGCAAAAACTACTACATATAGGCTATAATTGATTTTGAAAACTGGAACACCTGATGAAGAACCATAGCAGAACAGCTAAACTATAAGAAATATGGATATGGTGCCTTAACAAAAGTCGTTCAACCTGATGAGCATTTTCTGCTGACGTATAAAAATTGAAGATCTGGAACATCTGATGAAGAACTGCAAGAGACCAGCTACACTATAACATATATGGAAATGGCGCCTTAGCAAAAATCGTTTAAAACCTGATGAGCATTTTCTGCTGACGTATAAAAATTGAAGATCAGGAACATCTGATGAATAACTCCAAGAGACCAGCTACACTATAACATATATGGAAATGGCGCCTTAGCAAAACTTGATTAATCTGATGAGCATTTTCTGTAGACGTATAAAAATCGAAGATCCGAAACATCTGAAACAGTTTCGAACACAAAAAGACTTTTCGTCTAAGCGAAACTCACGCGGGCAACAGCTAGTTCTTGAATAAATACATTTTTAATACACTCATTAATGGTCAACAATATTATTAATAAAAATAATTACAAAATAAAAAATAAAGTAAATAAAAAGGAATTGAACCTCCGTCTTACGGCTCGCAGACAATGCGCTAACTTTTCTCTGAAGTTCTAATTACATATGCGGTAACACGAAGAAAACTGGCAGACAAGAGGGCGCCTCTTTTTTTGATTTGGACCGTTTATGTATAAGATAATGTTTGTTCACTTTTTACCCACGACACGACTGATTTTATTTCTTGACAGTGTTTATATTTTTCTTCTTATATCTCGTACGCGCCGAGTCAGTATATAATTAAATGTTGTTTGTAAAATAAAATATATATATCGGCGCGACGAGTTTTACTACTACGTGGCGGCGGTTAAAAAACGTCGAGAATTCAAATTCGAAACGAATTAACCGTTTTGGTTCAATTTATTGTTATTTAAGATTAAGATTGATTGATTATTATTGAAATGTTAAATTTAAAAACGTCGAGAATTCAAATTTAAAATGAATTAACCGTTGGTTCAATTTATTGTTATTTAGGATTAGTTAATTATTTTGAAATGTTAAAATTAATTAACTAAACGATTTTTAATGATTTTTAGAATAATTTAATTGTTATTAGTGCATACGCACACATCATGTGATTATTGTTTTGTACGCCTTGTGGGGTATAAATATGGGCGCACCGACGGTTCGAGCTCATTCTTGCTCGAGCCGCCGGAGCGTACGGACCTCCTCAAGACACTGTTACGCTGCCCGTCTGAATAAAGAAGACTTGAAGAATCTATCTTGTTTCTTTGATAATATTATCCTGTTTCTTTGAGTGACCGTTTTATTAAGTCGCTATGAGTGATCGCGAAGACACTGTGTGACGTCAGCGCTGCTGACGTCACCCTTTTTAAAAATACTACGGGGAACCTCGCTCCGTCATATATATAAATATATTAAAATAAAAAAAAAAAACTGTAAAAAATTATCACAGGAGATTTGAACCGTCTTTCTCGTTTTGATCGGACTGTACATAACCATTATTCTACCAATCTGTTAGGATAATGCATGTGAAATTTCTCATGTTCTATATCACTAGCTTTCGCCGGCGTGAATTTCCCGCGGGAACGGTGCTTTTTCCAGGTTATAAAGGTATGTCCTTCTCCGTCCTTCTAACTAGGTATGTGTATTTGAAATTTTAGGAAGATTGATTCAGTAGGTACATAAAACGTGAAGAGGTAACAAAAAAACAAACTCACTTCGCCATAAAATTATGTTTAAAAAAAGAAAACCGAATTCCCAAATAACAACAAGGATTTGAACCCCACACTCTCCAAATTTAACTTCATCAACTTACCGCTTGGCCAACCGCTAATTTAATGTCGAAATGTTACATTACCTACATATTTCAACGTACTATACATGTATTACTTACTACATAAGTGGCTTTACGAAAACACTGTCTAAAACACATTTTTTATATACTTTCCCTTAATTTTGCATTCATTAATTTGAGTTTTCTTGATTTTCATTTTTAAATAAGTATTTCAAGAACAAATTTGTTGAACAAGGTTGAAATAAATAAAACAGTTTGTTAGATGGTTTGCAGGTTATGAGATAGATGGAGCTAATTTTACTATTTAGTTTCTCTGAGGAGGCGCCCTTGTAGTTTACAGGGCGGTCGGGGGTGAAATCTAACTCTCTTATTCAAGCTTTCTGACCCTTAATCACAAATTTAGCACATGAACTTGGAATTTACATAAAAATCTTATTGATTTATTTAGTTTTACAATTGAGAAAAAATCATAAAAGTGACATTTAAAAACGGCGTCCTTGGCGCCATCCAATTTAGTACCTACTCTTTTTTTTGGTGGTCAGTGATAGGCATAGGTTTTTGCACAATATTATTTATTTATCTCTATGGGTGAAAATGTTAATTCCATAATGAGACCGGTACTAAGTAGCGCAACGCATCAGATTTTAAACCCCCATTGGCACTGAGCCACTTGGCACCGCGGCAGGCCGCCGAGATCAGGAATAGGCTGCCTGGCTTGCGACCACCCTGGTCTATTTCTGACCCTACCACCGCTTGTGGGATCTTCTGCTGCTACCACATCATTGACCGAGCGAGCGAAGCGAGCGAAGGTCTCTAAATCGAGTTGGGGGCGAAACACATTGTTTGTATGTATGTATGTATGTATGTTTGTACCGCGATAACTGCCGAACCGATGGTCCGATTTTGATGAAATTTGGTAGGCATGTAGGAAATATCAATAGAATTTTCAAGTTCGTTGGGCATCAAAATCGGTTCAGTAGTTTTTGAAATAATAATAAAAATGTCCGCGATTATGTAGCAAACGAAACCATAGCGTGTTCTAACTTTGGATAGCGCCATCTACATTTTACTTAGGGAACTTAATTATGTTAGAAAAGTCGAAATCAGACTCACTGCTCAGCAGTTTGGCAAAATTTTAAACAAATAAAAATGTATTTTGTTTCTATGTGAAATCTATACATATAATACTAACATAGTTATAAGTTTTCTTTGTTACTAACACTATGGGTTCTGCCTGAAATAAAAGAATTTTAGTTTATTTTATTTATAATAAAACAGTAAAAATATTTTGTCTGTACATTTTATAAACAACGCTTGTGAAACTATACATTTGAAAAACATATCCATTGACAAACTCATTCTTTTAAAAATGGATCATTTTACAAACTAATTACTAGACAAATATTGTTTTTTTTTTAATTTTCATTTTACAAACAAATTATTTAACTAGATTTTCAATTGGTAAAACAACGTTAGACAAAATATCTTATGGCAAATACATCGTTTGATTAATATTATTTACCAAAACTAGAAGATATGAAGTTTCGAGTTTAAACTTACTGATCCCAAGACTTTACTCGTCTTTTATTTGTAAATTAACTCTAAAACTTTTATACTAGATACATTTGTAGAGTAAAACATTTATAAAAAAAAAGTTTGTAAAATGAAACGTTTTTAAAATAACGAGTTTGTAAAATGAAACATTTTTAGAAGGTATAGTTTTTAAGTGATAGTTTATAAAGTGATGGTTTGTGAAAAGTTTTTTGGTGAAACATTAGTGAACCGATTTGTAAACTAGTAATTCGCCCCCAAACTGTATACTCGCGAACAATAAATTTAAGCAACTCCTTGACTGATTTCAGCAACACCTTGACCGATTTGGCTCTTGTTCGACCTCAAAAGTTCTATTAGCCATATGCTTACCAAATTTCATGAAGCTCCGATCAAAATTACATGAGTTATCATCGAACAAACAAACATACAAATTATAAGCTAATACATCGATTTTTTTATTTTAAATATTGCCATTTTAGTTAGTAATAGTTCACTAGATGGCACTGAACAAATTTCATTAATTTCTACATCAGGCTAGTAAGATTTTTTCAAATTCCATAAGAACGAAATACCGTTTTTCATAGTAAAGTCTTGTGGTGGTAAATTTCGGTTGTTGTTGTCTAATAATTCATATTGTTGTTTGTTTGTTTGGTTTGGTCGTTCGTCTCGTTAGTCGTTTGGTAAAAATAATTTATATGTATAAATTACATAAAAGAAAATACAAGTCGTATTACAGTTAAATAATAATTTCAGCTTCGTATGCCCAGTCGTTTTCGGCTGTGCATTGTTTGTATGTCAGTCAGCTCAGTCAGTCACTCCGTAACGCAAGATTTTATATATTTTGATGATTGATTGATACTATTTTAGCGCCTGGGAGCGCCTGGGCTATTAAGAGGTCTTCCAATTTTTTTATATTGTAAATTATACTATTTCTTTAACTGTGGTTTTACCCTGCTCATCAGCACTTTTCAATCATGTAACTACTATACATACGTAAGAGTAAATCAATAAAAACGCGAGTAATAATCGCGAGGTCTAAGTTCGCGGCGAACTACTAGTATATAAAGTGGCAACGTTGCCCGGGGTGGACCGCTAGGAGGTAGATCCCACCCACTCCAGCTAAAATCAGGAAAATTTAAATCGTTATCTACATTTTTTGTTAATTGATATATCTGCTTATTTTTTTCTAAGATATTATTGAGACGATATTCAGGGTCACAGGTAGGATGTATTTTTGGAACAATCCATTGAGTAGTTATCAAATTAGACGGTTCATAGCGAACTCTGAATTGTGAAATTTTTTGACGTTTGTTAGACGAAATAGTGAAAATGTGGTAATTTGTTATTTGTAATCTAGTCACAAAGTTTCATTTGATATTCCACACGATATGTTTTTTTTTGTGGACTTCTAGACGTCGTCGCTGCAACACTGCCCACGCCATTTTTGGGCGTATCATCCTATATATTTGTGTTCAGTACATTTTTCTGAATGCACCGATACCAAAACATGGATCCGTGATGACTTAAACGAAAAGTAACCTCACACCCCTTTTTGGCCAACCTACTGGATGTCATTATTTATTAAATTATTTTCAGGGCCGTGCGGGAAACATCAAGCCACTGACATTCCCAACAACCAAAACAAGAAAAATTACCACCACTACATTCACCACAATGACTTCCACCACCACGACATCCACGACCACGACATCAACTACTACGACAAGTACCACAACGACCTCCACAACGACCACCACTACGACCACCACGTCTACCACCACCACGACCACCACCACCACCACCACTACGACCACCTCCACTACGACCACCACCACTCCTAAACCGTTTTCTTATGACAGTAAGATTGATTTATATCATCAATATCCTCATAGCCTAATTAACCCAAGCGCACAGTGAATCGCGTAGAACAGAACAAGCTAGGTGGACAAAATTATTTTTTGTTGTGTATGGTATAATAAATAATATTCCTAACAGTAGAGATTTAAGTATAAATAATATTTAAATCTCTACTGTGTATATCTTACAAAACAACCAGAGTTTAAAAAAATCCCCGACCGACCAGGAACGACAGGGTTCCCTGTAAAAAAAAATGACATCCACGAAGGTTTCTATGGATTTTAAATTGAATCTGATGATTACGTTTACTTTACAGGCGCGGCTCCGTCGGAATGCTCAAAAGATAATTTCGATTTATTCGGAAATATTGTGCATTTTAAAGTTCAATCATCAAATCCAAATTTCCAAATATATCCTACAGTAGTATGTGATGGTCAAGATGGACGTAAATATTTATATCGAGTGAGTAACTTTGACAAATATATAAATAAGATATAATATAATAATAAAATATAATATAATATTATTATAATATAATTTTTAAATAAAACTAAATTCGACAAATGCCAGGAAGCTCCCATCGACCAATTCGATGGCACAATCAGTTGTATCATCAGGACGCCCGGATGTATAATTATTTATCATACGAGTATCATATAAAACCGGCCAAGTGCGTGTCGGACCACGCATAAAGTAGGGTTCCGTAGTCATTTATGGCACCGCGCTGTCCTGCATTTCTTGCAAGAAAAAAGTATATATTTTTATTTTATTTATAATTTAAAAGTATTCATCACAGGATACCCGAAATAATTTTAAATAAGAGTTTCCGCGCCTATTTCTTTACATGAGTGATTTGAAGTTTATAGGTCCAAGACTTTAGAAATTACAGGGGGAAATTACAGGGGGGACACCTTGTAAACGACTTTGGCGGGTTATTTCTCGCAAATGGTAAAGCTGATAAAAAAGTGTTGTATGGAAACCCTACCTTATTTTAATAGTCCTTTTCAACAATACTCCACACAAGGGGGTGCACTCAAAAAAATAATTCACCCCCCCTTTACATGTTTCCCTTAAAAAGGGGTAATTTTATTTTTTTGTATTTTTAAAAATGAGATCTATATGTGAAGTATCCTCGAACCAAGTTACATGCAAATCAGTCCATAAACGTCTGTAAGACGGACTGAACGATCTTATAAGGGTTCCTTGTCGGACTACGGAACCCTAAAAATTAAATGATCATGGACCTGTTTCGAAATTGGTAAGAAATTGGGAGTTTACCGTTGCACTTCTAGTTGAGCTACTTGTTTTAACTGTAGCGGTGGTGGCCAAGTGTTAATGACACCCGCCTGAGGTCTGGCAGGACCCGGGTTCAAATCCTACCTGTGTCATATGAGTTTGTAGACCAATCTGACGCATGTATGGTAGTTTTCTCACTAGACCACCACCTGCTTCCGGTGAAGGAAAACATCGTGAGGAAACCTGAACATTGGCTGACTGTTTAGTTTACTAGTGCGTATACGGCTACTGCCACTAGATGGACATTCAAGGGATGTGGTCTTTCGGGGGACACACAAGACCCTTGAACGGCCACATCCCTAAACGGCCAAATCGTTCGAACGACCACATACTTGAAAGGTCACATAACTTGAAATGACCATATGGGTATTCTTTCTTGGCAATTAGTTGCGACAGAAAATTTTGTTTTCTTTATACGCAAACTAGCTTTCGCCCGCGGCTTCGCCCGCGTGAATTTCCCACGGAAACAGTGCTTTTTCCCGGGATGAAAGGTACCCTATGTCCTTCTCCGTACTTCCAGCTATGTGTATGCGAAATTTCAGAAGATAAAGCGTGAAGAGGTAACAAACAAACTCACTTTCGCATTTATGAGTATTTCTCAAAAAAAGTGTGCCACGATATAGTACAGAAGTTATACGTTTAAACTAAAAAAATAAAACTAAAAAATTCGTTATTGTGAAGGGCAAACATTTAATCTTTTAAAATAACAAATAAATTAACAGTAAAATCGCTTTAATTATACCAAATTTTTGACTTTTTTACAACCATGTTTTTTTCCTTCCATACAAAAATGAAATCGCCACCCTACCTTTTTCAAGTGTCAATAATTCGTAGAACCATACCTCATGTGTTAATATTGTGCATTTTTGTGTATTTTAAATCTTAACTAAATGTACATGGTACTTTTTGTATAAAATAGATTTTCTATGGGGTTTCATAATAATAATATAAATGCGAAAAACAAAATGAGTCGTATCAATGAACTGTTTCGTTCATACTATTTCGTAATGTTTTATTCCTACTTCCACTTAATTTATGAAAGCATCCGTTACCTCCTAATACGGGTAACACTAGCTTCATTCTGATTGGTTATTTGTTTGACGTCTCTGACATGAAATTTCATGTCAAAATCAGTAAAACGTGTGGTGTTTACTGGGACTTACTATTTCGAGACAAGAAATATTATAGCCATTTATCACAATACGGTAAGTCTTAATTGATAATCTTTTCGTAATACGTGTCGTACGGTTATTCGAAAAGCTTAATATATTTGCAGTTTTAGGTTATGTCAAACTATTGACTTTTTATAGGTAACATTGTTTTTATCGTAAACTCATTACTATTTCGTAACTTTTCGTAAAAATATCGTTACATTACGAGAAAGTACAACATTAGGCTAAGTTCATACACATTAACAGCAACTGTTTGTTGTTTTCATTATTATTTCATTTTACAGGTAAAATAGCACGGTATAATTATATTCACTTTTTCTTTAGTGATTGATGAAAATTTATTTTTTGATTAAAGTTTCTTTTTATTTTTTTGTATATATTACCTATCCCCGCGGCTTCGTCAGTAAATTTCCCCACGGGAACACTGCTTTTTCTAAACATTATTACCTCTTCACACTTCAACTACTGAACCAATCTTCCTGAAATTTATAAGTACGGAGTAGAACATAGGGTACCTTTCATCCTGGGAAAAAGCACTGTTCCCGTGGAAAATTCACGCGGGTAAAGCCGCGGGCAAATGCTAGTAAAGAATATTAACTAACGTACATACATAATACGTGTGAAAAACATAACCCTCAGTATGCAGTCGGGTAACTAATTTTTTAAAGAATTATTGCATCATTGTAAACAAGCCTTATCTCTACTATTTCGTAACATTGTTAGCACTATTTCGTAACAAAATTTCGAACTATTTCATAACAACCATTTCGTTACGTACATTTATTTTGAGAAATACTCTTATAATATTAGTTAGGATAGGTGCCAACAACGAATACTTTTGCCCGCATCGCAACTGAGTTTCGTAACCAGTTATGAAAAAGAAATTTTTATTCTTTCTTGGCAATGGGCGATTTACCGAGACTCAAATTAAAAAAACAAATAGTTCCAAATGACTTCATAGATGGCGCTTAGTAAAAGGCGAGTCCATAAAGAAAGCAAAAATGCACGGAATTGGCAATAGATCCTAATAAAATAAAGTCTAAAATGTAGGTATCAATATTGTTTTGTGCAACTGTCAAACTACGAGGTGATTTTTTCTGCTTCTGGTTGACAAGAAAAAGCGCACAATATAGTTCCAGCCATTATTACGACTCGGCTTTCATAAAACGCCATCTATTCAGATTTTATTACATCGATTTTTTTTTCTTAATTTGATTGCACAGTCTAAAATGGGTCTTTTAAATCTTACTAAGCATACCTTTTTTTTAGTTTAAATATTCTTATTCGTCTACGGATTTTTATGAAAAAAACGAAACCGTGTGGAAAAAGTTCAATACATATAATATACAGAATCCAGATGACTATCTGAAGACAGGCAATAGTTATTATATAACCATTAATAACACTCATGTGTGTTTAGGCAGAAATCAAAATTATAAGACCCCTGCGTTCTGGTTCTTTAACTTAAAAATTAAAAGGTGCACACAACTTTGTACATCCTCATACGGAGTTGTTAAATGGTCATTTTCCAGTAAGTACATCTATTTATTATTTTCTTTGAACGAGCGAATGAAAGAGGATTATAATGTATGAATTGCTGACCCTATAGTGACGCTTTAGGAAATAAATACATACACATCCATACATACAAAATACTACGCAATTAAGAAAAATAGATAACGTCCTGTTAACTTGGCAACTGTTTTGTTTCGTAACCATCATTAAATAGGTACCTAAACAAAAGTGGTGTTTCGTAACCTTTTAATTTTTCATACCTACTGTTACGAAAATGTACGCACGGTCTGCAAAACTGCGCAAGCAGGTACCTACCTACGCGAACACTCTCTGGACAATGAAATGAAATGACAATGTCGGCGCGGGGTACTTAGCTCCGCCCATACTAAAAAGCAGGCCGTTATAAAGCACACAGTTGAGTGAGAAATGACATAAGCCCCACGCTTTAAGGTGACGTCGGTGCACCATTGACTGTGCACCATTAGATACGTGTCCTCTTTATATCTCGTCCGTGGTCTTTACCATTGCGCTACCGCAACACGTGCGTGACAGTCAACTTTTAGATACTGCAAGGTTCACAAGAGCGAGGCTAGCTGAAGTTGGGTGCTTTACATGTTCAGCAACCCTCGAAACACTATTGATGCGATATTCTTATTTCAGAGGGCGTGAAGAACGTTTTAAGATCTGGTATAGAGTCGATGCCAGAATTACATGCTAAACTGTCCGGATACGGAAGTAAGTCAATAATTTTTTTTTACAAGGTGATTTTAATTTAACAATATGGGTATCGTTTTTGGAGTTTCCGGGTTAAGCTGATTACGAAAATGACATTTATTTTTTAATTAAATATGGCTGAGAGTTCTTTTGGAAAATCTTGGAATAAAAAGCTTAGCTTGATTAATACAAAGTATATTAATCAAGCTAAGCTTTTTATTCAAGCTTATTTTGGATGTCTAATAGTTTTAATGTTTCTTAATAAAGCGTTTTTCTCGAACTTCCGTGAAGCAGCTCCGATTTTGAGATTTTTTTATATTATTTGAAATCTGAAACATTTTGGGTGTCTTTCGCAATTAAAAATCCGACAGGTAGGATTAGAGAGCTGCATGGATATGACCACAGATTACTAAATAGTTTCTTCGTGGTATGACTTTGTCATGGAGCATCTTAGTAAAAAGGCCCATGGAAACGCAGATTATGGCAGATGCCCTTTCTAGAAGACTATGTCCAGAGGACTCTGTAAGCACTGTATCACACAGGCTTGTAAAATTACTCGTAATACCAACTGTAATAGTAGTACATTACTGCAGAGGCCGGGAAGTAAGAATTTGCTGGACGAGTAGGTTTCAAGGCCGCATACCTATATCAAAAATCTATATATAGAAATATATAGAAATCATTTGGGGGAGGCCTTTGTCCAGCAGTGGACGTCTTTCGGCTGAGAGAGAGATAAACTAGAATATACATGCTTACTATTTTACTAAGATTTACCCATGTTATAAAATCTTGAAGAGCTTTGAATGTGCTTTTCACAGACAGTTAAATTTAAAATTATTTTTTGACTTTATAGCAAAAATATCGATATTTTTGAATGAAATGATGCCAAGTTGTGCGAGTCAAGCTCGCGCACCGAGGGTTCCGTACACACAAAACATCTCACATTATAGCTCGTAACTAGTTGGTATTTACCAACTAATTTCAAAAACAAACTTAACTTTGCAGTTCGATCCTTAGAATTCATACTGCATCGAGCGCAAAAATAAGTTTGTAACACTTTTTTTAGACTTCCAACAACATATTTACAACTTTCAGATTTATTCCTGTATAAGTACTGTTAGACCTGACTTTTTGCCATATTTCATAATTTTAGGTCAACGGGAAGTACCCTATAGGTTTTGATTGCTGTCTAAAATAGCAAAATATGCAAAAAATCGCAACATTTACGGTAATATCTCCTGATCGCGTTGACGTACAATTTTGATTAATTTTTTGCTGAAAGAGACCATGGATCCAAATATTCAGTATTAGTTTCAACTTGATACCTTTAGGCGTTCCTAAAAAGTAAGAAAAAAAAGTTTAACAGACAGACAGACGGACAACAAAGTGATCTTAAAAGGGTCCCTTTTTTACCTTTTTAAGTACGGAACCCTAAAAATGAATTCTTGATGCTTGATTTATACGAAAACGATACCACACGCGATATAATATTTCAACAGAATAGGCATGAATTCTTAGCTTGTAGCGCGCGGGGTGCACTCCACAATTGGAAGAGGTACAAGTCTGGGATCACTACAATGTATATCAGAAGTCGAAAGCTATCCATAAATTCCATAATATTAAATAGGTACGTAATTCTACCATGATCGTGCAATAACAGAAAAAGTCAGAATTAAAAAAAAATCGTCCTAGTAACATGGGCATATTTTGTAAACTATAAGTCCTATCAACATACATCCAATGGCAATATTATAGAGAATTTATTGAAGAACATAATGGTTAGCTTTTACCGTTTTCATAAAAAAATTAGAAAAACGACGATTTGGGACATAAAAGTGGGGGAAACATTCATTTCTCGAAGTGTTTTTTAATATCAATATTAAAATAGATATATGAAAGCTACATTCATGCAAAGTTTCATGCTTTCTTCTGGATGGGACCATATTTCCTTTAAGATTAACTATTAGCTTGTTATTACAGAAGCGTTGTACAAAATAAATCCTTCAATATCAACCAAAACTGATGAAGCAGACGAAACCGATATCATTGATGATCCCCGCTACGAAAGTAAGTTGTAAGCCTCGATCGCGGGCGATTGGGAGAATGGCTCACCAATGGCAATGTACTAAGCTCTGTAGTGTATACATACACGTCCTCCTCAATAAATCTATGTAACCTCTTTGTCTTAGTTCAATAACTTAACGAACTAGATTACTCATTCTTAATTACCAACCTGCATCTAGATAGCACATCTTATGCCAAGTTCAATCATACTATAAATAAAAATTTTTATTGCAGCCAAAATTGCCATATCAAAATTAAATAAAATAAAATAAAATTGTACTTAGAACTTATCTAGGACCCGTCATTACTTTCGGTTCTCGCACCGATGAACCTCCATCCAGTACCTAAATATAGGACTGTTCAGTCCGCAGCTCACCGCCCTCAGTATGCTGTTATCAGAGCGACGCAGCCTCTCCCAGAAGGAAGCAATGCGTACTCTCATAACAGCAAAGAAGTCCGGCACTCTCGCCTCGGCGAACATGCCCGACGCACTGCAGTAGCGTGGCAGTCGCATGAGAGTGCGAAATGCGTCATTATATTGCACCCTCATGGATTTATACGCATTTTGCGTAAAGTTAACCCAGAGTTGACAAGTGTAGAAACATTGGCAGTAGGCATTGAATAATGTCAACTTAACCAATTTACTACACTTGCCAAATCTACGCGCCAGCATGTTGCACCGAACCGTCAGTGCCTGTCTTTCTCTGTCAATGTCCTGCATGGTCGTCCTTAAGATCAGGCGTTAGAATGTGGCCTAAATACTTGAACCGCTGCACAACCCGCACAACAGAGCAGTTCATTGTAATTTCGGGTACGTTCTCCGTTCCTCTACCAGACTTCAAAAAACAAAATTACAAAATCATCATTTCAGTTTTATTGGCATTATACTTCAGTCCATGTGCATTAGCATAATGCTCACAGACTGAAACCAATTTCCTTAAAGCTTTGATAGAGGGGCTGAGCAGCACCATATCATCAGCATAGCTGAGGTTGTTAACACATACCCCGCCTCCATGACAACCAATCCCGGTGCTTCTCAGCTCCTCTATCAGACCATTGATGTACACATTAAAGAGGTCCGGAGACGTTAAACTCCCTTGGCGTACGCCGCAATCTAGCCTATATTCACTAGATGTCGTGTCGCCCCATTTTACATGATTTGTTTGGTTTCCGTACCAATAACTCAACAAGTCTACTACTGCATTAGACACACCCAAACCGCGAAGTTTGTTCCAGAGAATTTCATAATTCACTAAATCAAACGCCCGGCTTAGGTCCAGAAAGCACGCATAGACTGTTGTACCGCGGCTTCTATAGTATTCAACAGTGTACCTACTTTAAAGATACAATAGCAGAATCCGTTGATAGACCAGGACGGAAACCAAACTGAGCATCATCAACCCTGACATTTTTAAGAAGTTCGGGCTGTAGCAGCCGTTCAAGTATTTTTACCCATTATAGTCCCAAGGGAGATGGGTCTATAATTGGAGTGAAATCCCCACATTTTCCCGTCCTGTTTTTGACGTTAGGCACCACAACAGTCTTCATGAGATCGGGCGGCAAGTAGGAGAATTGATGACGTATGTCTCAATAACGTTAGTTACGCGGACGACATGGCTCTGCTGAGTGCCTCTCCCTGTGGTCTCGACAGGTTGTTGAGTGTATGTGAGCGATACGCCACTAGTCATGGCTTAATTTATAACGAGCAGAAGAGTGTATGTATGGTCTTTCAAGCCGGAGGGAAACGTCCGGATACTATTCCACCTATAAAATTAAATAAGACGCCCTTGCAAAGGGTTTACAAATTTAAATATCTTAGACACTGGTTGACCTCCGACTTGAAGGACAATACTGATATTGAAAAGGAGCGTAGGGCGCTATCAATGCGCGCTAATATGATAGCCCGTAGGTTTACTCGTTGTTCTCAACAAGTTAAACTAACTCTTTTTAGAGCATACAGCACATCCTTCTACACGAGCAGCCTATGGGTGCAATTTACAAAACCCAATTTAGCGCCCTACGTATCCAATATAATGATACCTTCAGAGTGTTGTTGGGGTTGTCTCGACGTTGTAGCGTGAAGGGGATGTTTGCCGAGGCGAGGGTGGATTGTTTTTACACCACTATCCGCACACGGTGCACATCCCTGGCATGCATACTTCGGGCCAGCTCCAACGGTATTCTGAAGATGTTTGCGTCATGTGTCGATTTTCAGTATGTGTATCATTGTTCAATGATACACGTACTGAAGAACGAACAGGTGTGATGTCTGTATGTGTGTTTTTGTGTATGTACTAACACTAGGTTTTAAGTTATCTGTGCTACTAACAAATTATGATCCCTTTTGGTCGAAATAAAAAGATTATTATTATTTTTGTTGTTTTTCCAATTGGAATTCTCAGGATTATTATTATTATTATTTACTTTATGTTTTCTCCTCTGAAGAGAGGGTATATTTATGCAACTAACGCGGGCTAGCCAAGCTTGATAGGGAGCAAGAAATTAAATAGAAAAAGTAGACGATACGCTAGAAGAAGATAAAAATTTGCGGGTGATGCGGCAGGTATTTAGAACTGTAGCTTTTTGTAGGAGGTAAAGAACATAAGATGGCATGTTAAGGGTGTTTAGGCTTTGTGAAAGGGATTTAGGTATTATTCCTGTTGATGATAGGACAATTGGGACTATATGTACTGTTTCTGCTCTCCATTGAGATTTAATTTCTATAGCAAGGTCCTGATATTTGCTAAGCTTTTCTGAAATCGTTTTTTGGATATTGTGAGAATTAGGTATGGCTATGTCAATAAGGTATACTATTCCTGTTATTTTATCATGTACTGTTATATCCGGCCTATTATAATGAACTGTTTTGTCGGTAAGTAGAGTCCTGTCCCAGTGCAAATCTTTCCGGGATGAAAGGTACTCTATGTCCTCCGTATTTCCAGCTATGTGTATGCGAAAATTCAAGAAGATTGTTTCAGTAGATAAAGTGTCAAAAGGAACAAACAAACAAACTCACTTTCGCATTAGTAATATATAGTTAGGATTATGCTAATTCTGCGAAGTGCACTGCGAAGTGCACCAATTGCGAAATCCACCTTTCGTTCGAGTGTACGTTTTGCGAAGTGCACATTCTTCGTCAGACCCACAGATAGAACCACTAGTATATAAAAAATGCAAATCACTGCTAGAGCCCCGGGTATGTCATTCATAAGAACGTCTCCATATTTCCATACCTCCTTAGCAATAAATATTATAAATGCGAAGTAATACTGTTATACTGACGGCTAAACCACTCCACAGATTTTATTAAGGCTATTGATTTTAACAAATAAATATTTCTATTTCTATTGATTATATAGTTGAAGGCCCGAGAAATTCGATAATTTATAATTCATCGATAATGCAGAATTACATTTTTGCCATTCACTATTGAAAACAAAGTCAAAAATATGTTAATGTGTGTTCTGTCTTATATTCGTACACAAAAATTCTGACGGGTGGTGACAGATTTGTCAATGTATTGTTTTATTTTTCATATGTGGTGTCGTAATTTGTCGTAATTACAGATTTTCATTATGTATGTGTGTACCGAACAGCGCTTGCGTGAATTTCCCTCCCCCCGCAAAAAATGCCAGAAAGATTTGAATGAAAACATGTCGCTATGGCTTCTCCCTCCGTAAGGAGTCCGTGTTACTCTATGGGTGTGAGTTTATGATCTATTTCTGTGATATGTTTGTGTAGGGTAGAATATTCAGATTTATTTATTATTATGTTGGTACGCTTTTCAGAGCCACGGGTCCATTGGGACCCGATCCTTTGAGGCGTTCATGGGGCCAAAGCCAACATGAAGAGGCCTTTTTGTACCTTTTTAATCAAAAAGTGAGATGGCTGCATCTGCGGAGATCTGTCCCTTAGTGTACCATAGGGATATACTAACGGACAGTCCTCCACAGCTGCCGAACTATTGCCAGGTAGGGATTAACAAGGTTTGGGCTATGTGGATGGGATGCTAGTGGACCGGATTGCTGGGTTATGGAGTGAGATACGGACATCTACCTTTAAATCTCTCACAAAAATTTAAGTTAGGCAGATGGTGACTTGCTGCTCTTTGGCTGTACAGCCTGTGGGCCTCCTAATTAAGCCACCAGTTGGCGGCCAGGGCGCAACACAATGTGAGCAGCTAAGGGTGTCGAGAGGTGCGGCTCCGGTTTCACCTTCACGGGGGTGAGCCCCGAGAGCGGGTTTCCCGTTATTACGCCATTACGTGCAATACACTTCCACCCTGGAGCGAGTGTTCCGCTCTTGCTACTCCACTCTGAGCCGGCCGGCTAAAGCAAGCCAGAGGCGGGGGTGTGTCACTGTGTGTATGTGTGTGTAGGTGCGTGTGTGTGGTCCCCCTGGAGATCGGGTCCGTGGTGACGCCGCTCACCAACAGCTCGCCACAAGCTGCCCCTGCGGTGACTGATTGCACTGGAGATCCAACGGGCGATGGGGTCGTCACATCCCGACGCCATTATTATTAATTCCCTCTGCACCATTCCACCATCGGACGACTCGGCGTGGTCAGGGGATTCCATCCATATGTCGTTGATATTCCAGCTCACCGCACCTCTCGGTTCGCCTCCTGCTTTATCTTACGAACCGCTAAGGTATGGAATTCTCTCCCCGCGTCGCTGTTTCCCGAAAAGTATAATTTAGGGGTTTTCAAGGCAAGAGTGAATAGGCATATTTTGAGTTTGCGTGTACCACCCTAGACCTCATCTATGCTTCCCATCAGGCAAGATTGGGGTCAAACGCACTCAAATCTCTAATAAAAAAAAAAAAAGAATGTTTAGGTTTGAACTAATATTTGATTTATTTTCAACAAAATTCAACAAAAAGTACTGTGAAGAAGATTGTTTACATGATAGGACTGGTAAGAATAAATGGATTTTAGGTAGGCTCGAACCCTCTAAAACCACACGGTGTCAACGCCTATCGCATTGTGCCAGGACTGTGTGCTTTTCTCGCTCCACAACCCTGGCACGGCTCGCTCCCGAAGCAACTCTCCAGTGAGAGCTTCGGAGCGGCCAGCGGAATTGCTTCCATATTTCCCGCTTGGGGAAAGGCACGTTTGAAACGTATGCGCCTTTCCTCTCAAGGGCCGTTAAGCCGGGCGACAGTATTTTGTTTCCGCCACCAGGTCTGGTCCTTACCACATCTCAGTCACAGAAAACAGGTTGTTCCTATCCACTGCGGCCGAGACAGGCCCACCACACGTCTCGGCCGCAGTGGACAGGGAGAGCAGCGCACCGCAATACCCACTTCCCCTGCGGCCTGACACCGTGCCCAGTATCTCGATCGCGGGGGTTGAGAGAACGGCTCACCACAATACCGGTACTTGTCGTCCTCAGCTTGCGGCCCAAGGACGCAAACCGCAGGTACTTAGCCCTGTAGTGTATACATACACGTCCTCCTTATTAAATTTATGTAACCTCTTTGTCTATTAATAAACCAAGCTCAAGACAGCTGTCAAGTGCGAACTCAGCCGATATGCACTCAAGTTATGTTCACGCACTTAAGATCGTCGCTAATTAATAAACCTATATCAACGGCGTATCATTTGAGATCTCAGAACACACACAACTTCATACTGACAAGCTGAGAATTTTGACATGGCGTATGGTGTCAAACCATAGACTTAGTAAAAAATAATAGACCCGGCTTAACAATCTTTCTCCAAACAGTGTTTATGCGGCCGGTTTCCATGTTTTGAAAAGTACTTTGTGCCGTGCGTACCTAAACCCGGCGCCGGCAAAGGATTTGGCACAAAGTACTAAAAATAGTGACAAAACATGGAAACCGGCCACATAACTACTGTTTGGATATAGATTGTTAAGCCGGGTCTATTATTTTTTACTGAGTCTGGTCTAACTACTGTCACAAGTCACTCTCATGTCATGGTTGTACTGTCATCAGCAAATACGCTCTTGAGTAGCATCTTGAGTGCTGATATTTGTTTATTAATACGTCTTCACTCGGCTGATACGCGGAACTCGAGCGAGAACTCAAGTAAGATTTATAAATTAGCACCGCGACTCAAGTGCGCTTCCAAGATCGAGCTAAGACTTGAGTGTCATTTATTAATACGGGCCTTAGTTCAATAACTTAATCTAGATTACTCATTCTAGATAACCAACCTAGATCTAGATAGCACATCTGATGCCAAGTTCAACCATAATAGGGGAGTTTAATTTGCTCATTATTACAGAAGCGTTGTACAAAATAAATCCTTCAATATCAACCAAAACCGACGAAGCAGACGATACCGATATTATTGATGATCCCCGCTACAAAAGTAAGTTAATGAAAATAAAAAATAAAGTAAAATATTTCTTTATTTTCTCTACACATAGGTTTGGCACAAAATTAAGTGTATTAATAACTTGGGTATAACTTATGAACTTGATTACTCATTCTAGATAACCAACCTAGATCTAGATAGCACATCTTATGCCAAGTTCAATTATACTATAGGGGAGTTTAATTTGCACATTATTGCAGAAGCGTTGTACAAAATAAATCCTTCAATGTCAACCAAACCTGACGAAGCAGACGATACCGATATTATTGATGATCCCCGCTACAAAAGTAAGTTGATGACAATATATTTGACTTATTTGGAAGTAAACTCTTTGAATAAAATCGTAGAATTCATGAGATTCCCCCTTAGCAGCACCCGCTCACAAGTTCACATAGCCAAGCACAACCATACTACATACTAAGTTTAATTTGCTTGTTGTTACAGAAGCGTTGTACAAAATAAACCCTTCAATGTCAACCAAAACTGACGAAGCAGACGAAACCGATATAATTGATGATACCAACTACAAAAGTAAGTTGATTAAAATAAAAAATAAAATAAAATATTTCTTTATTTTCTCTACACATAGGTTTGGCACAAAATTAAGTGAATTAATAACTTGGGTATAACTTTATTCACCTGTAATGCGAGAGAGTGGTGTCTGAGATAGATTTCCGAAGAAACCTGTTATACAGATTACCACGGAAAATATAAGTTGTCCATCATATTTGTTTGAAAAACTAAAATTTACCTTACGTGCACGTGTGCCTGATATTTTAATTTGCCCTAAATATAAAACTGCCGCATTTCGTGGTCATTTTAGATACGCCTCTACTTAATGCTAGAATCATTTCTCCTCCCATTAGGAATTTAAAGACAGTTTAAATTTTGAATGATACATTAAAAAGATATTTCCTGATCATTAAGTTAAGGCATCCAATTATTTCCTTCGATTTATATGTAAAATCCTCTTGTACAATAACCAAACTCACTTGTTTTCTATCCTTGTCAGTGCCATCTAAATGTTTTGTCTCTTTCTTTCTTTCTTTAAAAAAAATTAAAGTAGAATCTACGAATAAAATCGTAGAACTTATGAGTTCCCCCTTAGCAACGTTCTTAAGCACAAACATACTACAGGGCTATATAACTAAGTTTAGTTTGCTCGTTATTACAGAAGCGTTGTACAAAATAAACCCTTCAATGTCAACCAAAACTGACGAAGCAGACGAAACCGATATAATTGATGATCCCCGCTACGAAAGTAAGTGATGAAAGTTTGTTTTACTTATTAGAAAGTAGACTCAGCTAAATAAAATCCTAGGGCTGCCACACACCGAATGCGTCTGCGACACCGCGCGTTTCATCTGCAGCACGCTGCGGCAAAAAGCAATTCACACCGGCTCACGGCGTCGCAGGTGTCGCAGCGCGCTGCGTGCGTCTGCGATACCGTGCGTCTGCGATTCTATTTTCTCCCACAACATAGTTTTATTAAAATTTTTGTCTTGTCATATGAGAGAGAGATGCTTTGCGTGTACGGAACCCTCGGTGCGCGAGTTCGACTCGCTCTTGGCCGGTTTTTATTTGTAAGTGCTAAATATATCTATACATATAATAAAACAGTAAAAATATTTTGTCTGTACATTTAGTATTTTTGATTGAAATGGATAGAGGGACACTTAAAAAGAATAATATTCTTGTCTGTCTGTCTGTCTGTATGTATGTACGCGTTTCACGCAAAAACTACTGGACGGATTTGAATGAAACTTTTTTTGTTGTATAGCTATTAAGCCTGGGCAACATATAAGCTATAATTGATTTTGAAAACTGGAACACCTGATGAAGAACCATAGCAGAACTGCTGTTCTGTTATGGTTCTTCTAAACTATAAGAAATTTGGACATGGTATCTTTGCAAAAGTTTATCAATCTGACGAGCATTTTCTGTTGGCGTATAAAAATCGAAGATCAGGGTCATCTGATGAAGAACTCCAAGAGACCAGCTACACTATTACATACATATATTGAAATGGCGCCTTAGCAAAAGTCGTTCAACCTGATGAGCATTTTCTGCTGACGTATAAAAATTGAAGATTATGGAACATCTGATGAAGAACTCTAAGAGACCAGCTACACTATTACATATATATGGAAATGGCGCCTAAGCAAAAGTCGTCCAACCTGATGAGCATTTTCTACTGACGTATAAATGTTGAAGATCTGGAACATCTGTTCCCGTTCATCAACATATATTACCGCGGGACACGGGATAACCAAATGGCAAAAATTTTGAGTATTGGAGTTTAGGTTACTACAGTTTGGACCACAAAAAGATTTTTCATGTAAGCGAAACTCACGCGGGCGAAGTCGCGGGTAACAGCTAGTATTGCTATAATTGTAAGTTATGTTGAATAAAGATTTTGTTATCTTCTACAGTTTGTGAGATGGGACATGTATGTTATTTATTTCATTAATGTTTATGTAATAAATAAATAAATATATACGGACAAATCACACAGATTGAGTTAGCCCCAAAGTAAGTTCGAGACTTGTGTTACGGGATACTAACTCAACGATACTATATTTTATAACAAATACATATATAGATAAACAACCAACACCCAGGTCAATCTGAAAAAGATCATTTTCCATCTTGACCCGACCCGATTTGCAAAAACTTAATGTAAATCTTGTAACATTTACATTAAGTTTTTGCAAATATTTTAATGCCGAAGACAGTCCTATTGTCCATATTTACAGGTAGTTACCATACCTAGGGTCTAAAACAGCCACTTTGATGAATCGGAATAAGATCCATTTCTCATTTCCTAAATATTTAAAAATGAACTTTATGATACCACTTAAAAGGTTCATTTTTAAATATTTAGGAAATGAGAAATGAATCATATTCTGATTCGTCAAAGTGGCCTTTTTAGACCCCCTGATTGTGTCAGGAAATTGCTATTCCTGACATTACCAGCACGTGAGTGACCCGCTTGTAATTATTAAAACCAATTGACATAAAGATATCTCACGTTAGTTTTAATAATAATCCGTATTGATTAATTTTCAGAAATAGTATACGTCCAGGGTTATTATATATTTTATCCTCTGCGACAAGAACCTATAAAGTTCAGTGTGCTGATGCAGAAATGCAATGAGCTGTTTATATTGCTATCTGAGGCGAAGCATATGGATAAGCCGTATTATAAGGTAAGACCAGAGCTATGTTGCACCGTAGTAGGGGTCATGTGTCAATGGCCTATATATAAAATAGTTGAGTCAAATCGTCAGTGTCTTAGCATCAAAAGCGTCATTCGCCAAGTAAATCTCTAAAAGAATTGCGGCCTGAGATTGATTTGAACTTTTAATTTTTCATTTGAGGCGTAAGAATAGAATAGAATAATTTTATTTGATTAATATGGTGCAACAAACGTGTTCTACTGACGCTGAACACGGCTTCCTAGCGTTTCTGCGATGGTCGGTCATTCGGGAAGTGTTACGAGTTGCATGCGTTCAATGTGAAGCCGACAGATCCACCTTATGGACATGAGTGATTGAAATATAGGTAAACAGACTAATTTAAGAGTTATACAATACAAATATTGAAATAGGAGAAAAAAATGGACGGTAGCTCGATCGAGTTGTGTCTGAATTTGACAGGGAATCCTTTATTGATTTCCATTGAATGTGCTAAGGGGAGCGAGTGAAGCAAGTGAAAACCGAGGCGAACAACCAACAACGTAACCATAACGAGCGAGCCAAACGGAAACTCGTCGCTTCGCTCCTCGCTACTCTCTCTCGCCACGCGCGTTATGGTAAATTTGGACGGGGTGGTCCACAAAATATGTATTTAGCCCCATAATATGCAGAATTTAATGCTCTAAAACTTAACAGTGCTGTTTTCGAAATTCTGGGACTTTTTCGAGCAATAATAGTAAAACCGCAACAATACTAAAATTAAATTCAGTATTTTGCAAAATTTCCAGGCTATTTGCTGGGACTTTATTGAGCGTCATCCCGGAAGGGGTTCGAACATATTCATAATTCATAATTCATTTATTTGCCATAAAACATGGTAGTAAAAGGTGTTACAGTAAATATGTAGGTGCTAATACATGTTCTGCTTTTTAAATAGCATGCAAATATATACAATACATATAATCTTCATAATTTTCGTATATCGTCTCTTTCCAAAAACTCTTTTACTGTGTAGAAGCAATGTCCGTATACCCAGCAGGACCCTCCGCGTGATTGGATGAAGAGTTAAGTATTTACATCCACAGCATTTTGTACCTCCCGAATAGTTAAATTAAAAAAATTGTACCTCAAGGATCTCAGAGAAAACTTAAAATCTTATCCAGCAGGACCCTTCTCAGTTTGCAGGTCTTCAGACCTGAGATGTACTTTACAGTAAAGCGGTGTATTTGTACCTCAAAATCATATTAGTTATTTTTGTGAAAATTAATAAGTTTAGGAGATATGCACTGGGAAATTTTCGATTATGCCAGCAGGACCCTTTTTTATTTTATGACTTTCAGTACAAGTAATTACATTTTTTAACAGCAGTCTAAATGTACTCTTCAAATATCTTCTCGGTTTATTCAAATATTATGTACTTTACCAGAAAAAAAATTCAAATTGTTCATCGTAGGGTTATAAAATTTTGTTAACAAAGAAAACATAATTAATTCATGCTGGCCTGTTTAGATGTATTTTTATATTTTAGAAAGGTAGGTACTTGTAAATAAAAGTCGATATCATGTGTCCGTATTTAGTTCAAAAAGAATGTTTCAATCAAAAAGCAAAACAAATGAGCAAATCCCTTTATCAATGATAAACATCAAAAATTATAACATTTTAAGATTAAGAAAATAAATATTTTTGTTTTTGTGTGATTGTGATAAAGTCGTTTTGAGTGCATATTGTATTAGAGTCGTGAAAATAAATAGACTTGTTCAAAAATACTACACTTTTCTTTAAAATGTCTGTATTTGAAGAAATCAGCAACTAGCCGTTGGTATTCTTTTTCAGTACACTGTTTATTACTGCAAACACTTTTACGAATACCACTGTTGAATTCGTAAATAAGAACATTTTTAAAAACTAAAGATACATTACATTGACAATCTAAAGATATAGGACCATTTTCAATAGATACTGCAACATTTATATTTCGCTTTGATAATATATCCAATCTGTGAGACTCAATTTCTGATTTATAATCTTTATTAATCAAGCCTCTAACTAATCGAAAAAACTATTACTAGGGTTCTGAGCTCGAATATTAAGATAAGCATTGTTCAGACACGCTACAGCTATAGAGTGCGCAACTGCATCAAAAGCACATATATTGTACAGCAAATAAGAATATTATCGATAGAATAGTATCCACCGTTATTCAAAATAGTTATATTTTCATTTTTACGAGATTCGGCGAGTTGTTTTTTTTTTTTGCATGTGAATCAGAATTTGTATATTTTGATTTCTTTTTTTGGCATGTTCCTATTGTTTACTTGTCTTTTCTAAACGATTCTTTTAGATTTTTTTATTAATCCACTCCAATTTTCACAATCGATTGGATTATCTGTAAACACCGACTCTTGTGAAAAGGCTGTTTCCTCGTCATTATTAGTTATATATTTTAATGTTCTCTTTGATGTATCCTTTGGAGTATCATTTATACTTTTTAACGCCAATGTAGTTACTCTTTTCAAAAAAATCATAGTGTTCCACAAGAAAATCATCTACACGTAATCTCATGTTGAAAGTTTTTAACAATATTTTTTTTATAATATTAAAAGTACTTTTACAGTTACTGCTACTTGGCCTAAAATTGTCATTACCGAAATATTTACACATAACATTTGAAAATAGAGGTAGCCGCGATATCAGGTGTTTCAGCACATCAACAAATTTTGGAAAATAGTATGGATTGAGCTGATGACTATGAAAGGTTCAAGGTTAAATTAGTTCATTGTGCCCGATGAAAATGTTGTACCAATATATTGGATCATCGGTATGAATGTCACTATCTAAAATACTATCTGCCATTGACATTTTACTATTTCCATCTAGCACTGTTACATCCTGTGATTCAACAGCTGCACTATCACTGTATATCAAATCTTTCAAACGGTTAATAGAGTCTGTAGAGAGGGTAGGACAGCCTTCTTCATTATTTCCGGTAAATTTGTATGTAGCAATAATTATCAAGTCACGTACCACTTCTTTCACAGTTTTATAATCTTCACATTTTTTTATATATTTGAGACAATTTACGTAGAACCATTTCATATTGGTATCGATCTCTTGAAAACACGAAAGCTTCGTAAGTGTTTTGCAGAAATGCGAGGTGTCGAGTCTTACAAAGCAAGATGGCGCCTATGTCGTTTGGTTTTGAGCAATTTGAAGCATTGATCAATGTAATATTTTGTTGTAGGACATTTGGCAAATACCTACCTCACTACAGCAGATATGAGTGCAGCCGAATCATCTGTTATAGCTTCATTGGGAGGTGCTAAGTTTGAATCCACGCTTCTAACCACCGACTTATTGTTTCAGCCGTTTGACTTTCTCATAATAGTTGAGTCAATGGGACACTACTTCCACGACTTGAATACACGATGCACATGTAAAGAAATACATGCTTAGAGTTGTCCTGACCTATGAAATAATCGTCAGTTTTGTGTGCCCTCTCAACGTTTTTGCAAATTGATCCTGTCGCATCTAAAGCAACACAAATGCGGTCTTCTTTTCGAATAAGTTTTTTATAATATTCAATCTGTTCTTGCAACCAATAATGAATATAGAAAGGCCGAGCAGATACTTGCCTAACAACTGCAGTCGAAAATGGGGCAATAGTGCTTAGCTTCACTAAACTTAGTACAGGATTGCTATCCAATATGTTCTCCTTTCTCGTTTCATACTTAATATGACGTAACGTTTGTAATTTGGGTAAAAATGGTGATTCACGTTCGTCCGAAGATGATAAATCATTAGCCAATTCTGATCGTATCACGACAGCAGACTTGGAAAGAAGACGTTTCTTTAATTCACGCCTGTCATCTGTAGTCATACGTTTTTGTTTTTTCTAGGATAATGTTTAAAGTTTTTATCAAAACCCTTTACAGAACAATGCACACTCATAAAATTATCGGTCTTAGATGTAGGTTTTATTATCACTTCAACGGTTTCATGACACTGGTTGCAATATACATTACATTTAACATTTCCAGCCTGATACACTTGATGATTTTTCATACACCAAACACACGGTAATCGCGTATGTGACCAAAGTTCTTGAGCGATTACATTAGACCACTTACATGTTGGTAACTTTATACGTCGATGAAATATTTGGTTGGGCTTACGTGGATCGTTTCTATGAGTATCTGTAATATCTGCGGTTCAATTTGCTGCCACTTGTAGCAGTCTAAAAGAAAGTCAAAAGTATCATCACTATCACTATAGTCACTCGCAAACTCATCACTTTCTGATAAAATGTCCACATATTTTTTAACAGAAGTTGATTCACTGAATAATTGTCTATAGTTTCGTTTAATGCTTAAATAAACTGCTTTCACACTCATACGATTTTTAAGTTCCTTCACAATATCATTATAAACTGCATCTCTGAGTGGCGGTAATGAGTTCTCAAATTTATTTTTGAATTTTTCTATCACTGTTTTTGTTCTATGAAACTAATGATCCCTTTTCTCCCTCTAATTAGAGGCACTTTCCTGAAAATCTCTATAGTTAAACCGCTTTTTAAAAAGGAAACAAAAGAGATCTCAATAATTATAGACCTGTGGGCGTCTCCCACTTATTCTTATTTTACTTACTAGTTATTACTAGAATTACAATACTTAAGTTATTGCATATAATTATTACTTAAAGTATTTTACATAATTATTACTTAAAACTACTTATATAACTATAACCTAAAACTATTTAAATACCTAACTATAACTATATAACTATTCTATAAATTACTAAATCACCAATAAAAATACTTACTTCCTTGGACTAAAAGATCGCTGACTAGCAATGCATCTACATTAGGCAAGGACATTAGCTTAATTAACCGCAAGCTGGTCGATCTTATCTTACGGTATACTAACGTTTAATACTTAAATATACTATCAATACTTATATACATAATTACTACATACTTAAATAATATAAATCGCACATTTATTTACTTAAGTCATATGTTATTCATAAGCTCAATCATATTGTGTAGACCTGACTATTCAATGAGCCACTAGCTTTATGCGGACTTCGAGCGCTATACCTACGCGAGCTTAGACGCGAGTTTGCCGAGACGGGTGAGTCAGTACGAATCTACGGTCGGACGCACATAAAGCTCGTGTCGCCCGTCGCTTGCGCATCTCGCGAATATTTCATACGTTTCTATTAATGCTATGACATTGAAATTGTTGAGTGATTGCACCTTTCTTTCTTTCTTGCATTTCCTGTTATCCGCTGTGTTCATATATAATTCTCTGTCGCTTGTGCACCTTCCTTCTCTGTGTGTAGTGCTAAGTTACGCATTAAATAGTGCTTCCTGCATCTACGGCTTTTACTGCTACGCACCCTACTAACCGAAGCTCATCGTTTCTGAACAACAAGCAGCTAAGTACTAGTATTAGTCCAGGAGCTTATACATCACGCTTTCACAAGATACCGGCAGTGCTGGTAGCGAAGCTAGTGTACCCCACATGGAAGCACCCATAGACCTATAACGTTAATTCCTGTTTTGTCTAAAATATTTGAAAAAGCAATGTTAACACGTATAAACTCATTTATTGATAAACACAACATTGTTATTGAGGAGCAGAATGGATTTCAAAAAAACAAGTCAACCACTCTGGCAGCTTTTTCTCTCATTAGCACTATAACTCAAAATATTGATAATAAAAAACCGGTCCTGACAGTCTTTTTCGACATGTCAAAGGCTTTTGACTTTGTTGACCACGATATCCTGCTTAGTAAACTTGAAAAATATGGCATCAGGGGTCTGACAAATGAATGGATAAAAAGCTATTTGTCAAACAGAAGCCAGTGTGTGGAGATTTCTCGTGTAAATAAAAATTTGGAAAACGAAACGCACCGCTCTTCGTTTCAAGAGAAAAAGTACGGCGTACCCCAGGGTAGCATATTGGGGCCACTGCTATTTTTACTATATATAAATGACATTACTTTAATAACTAAAAATAAATGTATTTTATTCGCTGACGACATTTCCATAATTATTACTAATACTGGTGACAATGTTCAATACGAAACTGCTGTAAATGTAACTGTTGAAGCGATAACTAAATGGCTAAAATCTAATAATCTTTACGTAAATATCGAGAAAACAAAATATATACATTTTTTAAATTATCAAACTACTAAACCTGTACTAAATATAAATTGTCAAGGGAAATGTTTAACCGAAGCTACTAATACACTATTCCCACGTTAGACCAGCACTGTAACTGGAAGGCTCACGTAGAATGTGTGTGTAAAAACTAAATAAATTTGTCTTTGCCTTGAAAAACTAAGAAGTATTTCTAATGAAGAAATTGTTCGTACAGCGTATCACGGTTATGTAGCCTCGGTACTAAGATATGGACTTCTACTGTGGGGAAATTCGACGGACGCAAAAAAGGCATTTATAACACAGAAAAAATGCATAAGAGCGCTATGTGGAAAAGGTCCTTTAGAATCTTGTCGACCATTGTTTAAAAAACACAACATCTTAACTCTTACCTGCATGTACATCCTCGAGGTTGGAATTTTTGTAAGATCGCATACGAATTTTTTTACTAGAGTCGGTGATTTACAAAGCCGTAGATTTCCGCATAGAGATCCCACTCGATTGGTAGTACCAACACATAGAACGTCTCTTGTTGGAAATAATTGTTATATTGGCAGTAAAAGTTTATAACAAATTACCAAAAGAAATGCGTGAGTTACCATCAAGACATTTTAAAATTAAATTGAAAAAATGGTTACATGATCAATGTTTCTATGACATGGAAGAATTTTGGAGCCATGAGTTAGTGATTTATAGCCTTGTCTTAGATATATGGCCAACATCGTCTTCAGTTATATAGTTAACAATAAGTGTAACTTAAATTTAAAATGTAATTTAATGTAAATTAATTTAATAAGACAAAATTTGTTATTAAGTAAATAATCCAAAAAAATTTACATGTCATCTTGATGGCGAGACATGCTGGTCCTTATAACTGTCTGTAACATCTTTAACCAAGTTTCATGTAAATAAATTAATTTCATTTTCATTTCATTTCCTATTTTTCTTTCGTCTAACCATTTTTTAATCGGTCGCACAATTTTTATGAAACATCTTATCACACTAACCATACGCTATACACAACGTTGATACAGCGGGCAGCGGGTACAATTTTAGCAATATTATTTTGTCCGCACAAGTTTGTATTAAAAACTATTTCATTTTAGTCAATTGAAGAACATTTAAGTCACATGACAATTGAAGAACAATACATGCAATACTACATTCGATCTGTTAGGCCGTGAAGAATCAAGAAACTTTGAAACATTTTTTCTAATAAAGTACATAATATTTAAATAAACCGAGAAGAGATTTGAAGAGTACATTTAGACTGCTATTAAAAAATTTAATTACTTGTACTAAAAGTCATAAAATAAAAAAGGGTCCTGCTGGCATAATCGAAAATTTCCCAGTGCATATCTCCTAAACTTATAAATTTTCACAAAAATAACTAATATGATTTTGAGGTACAAATACACCGCTTTACTGTAAAGTACATCTCAGGTCTGAAGACCTGCAAACTGAGGAGGGTCCTGTTGCATAAGATTTTAAGTTTTCTCTGAGATCCTTGAGGTACAAATTTTTTAATTTAACTATTCGGGAGGTACAAAATGCTGTGGATGTAAATATTACCTCTTCATCCAATCACGCGGAGGGTCCTGCTGGGTATACGGACATGTAGAAGCAACCCTCTATAAGCCATTCCAAAAGGTCCCGTTCAATTATTCGTTTGTATTATTTTCAGATACACATCGGCGCCAATGATGGAAAGACATGTACGATTACCAGGAATGACGAGCTTGTATTCAGTAACGCATGCAATTTGGAGTGGAGTGAAAATACGGACCTCATTTTCGGGATTCGGTACGAGAATGGAGATATTTCATCCTTATTAGGCTTTGACTCCCCTGATGATAACGAACCATTTATATCCTGGACGGACCCCGACCCTATTTCGGTTAAATATTACGGATTTCGTACAGATGCTGAAGAAGAATATAATACAATAATATACATCCACGGTTAATGTGCATGCAGGACCTTAGCTACGTATTTTTTTATTTGCCTGTTAGATAAGTGTGCAGCCACCACTGTACGTACGCACGTATTTTTTATTTGCCTGTTAGATAAGTGTGCAGCCACCACTGTTCAGAAAACTAGGCTAGTGAATATAGTTCTGTGTTTAGTTCCTTGAAGTGCATTTTCTTCATTAACCCTTAAACCTCCCATACACTTTTCAAGCAGTTCAATAAACAATCTTATTTATTCTTCTGGGAGCTCAGTAAATGCCTGAGGGAGGCAACAGGTGAACCCTCGTGCGGGCAGCTTTCTCGCCCAGCGATTAGCTATTGCTATTCAGCGCGGGAATGCTGCCTGTGTGATGGGCACCTTGCCAACGACACCAAATTTAGAGTTAGATTTTTAATATACTACCTTTTAGGTAGTATTAGTGTAGTAGTATTTAATTTATTAATTTTTAAGATAATTATTGAAATAAATTGATTTTAATATCTTATTTATTAAAAAGTTAGTTTATAAGTCTATGGTGTATTGCTTGTCTGTGGTCATTGGGATTTAAGATGGAGGAAATATAGGAAAAGTAAAATGTGCTTGTAAATTGTAAAATAGATTGGATATAACTGTATTAGCTGTGTGTGAATTAATAAATGAAGATTCAAGAAGAATATGTTTATTATTAATCATATAAAAAGCCAATATTGCTGAATAAAGATTTTATTTTTAGGGTTCCGTACCTCAAATTCCTCAAAAGACAAAGCGAAACCCTATTTTCTTACTATCCTATTTTCTTATTATCCGGGCTCAGTGACCCAAATTGAGTCTTGGCCTTCAACACAAGAGCACGCCATTATGTAAGGCTGCATCGTAGCCTTTCGGTCCATTAGGTCCGATGTATCAAAATGTCCGGAGTATCAAAATGTCCAGTTCTACAAAATTACCGATATTGAATTGTCCTGAGTATCAAAATGGCCAGTGTTTAAAAATGTCCTCTGTATCAAAACATCCAGTGTATCAAAATGACCGGAGTATCCAAAAGTCCAGTTTCATGAAATGACCGGAGTATGAAGATGTTTGTTTTGTATAACATACGAAAAACAAAACAAACATCTTCATACTGCATCAGATTTTTCAAGCTTTCTAAGGCATCTGACATAGCTTAACGACTGCACTGCATCGTAGCTGCACCTTGTCTGGATGCGGATGTTAATCTCGTCCTCTCTTATTTGTGTCCGTAATGGTGCAACCAAAGTATTTGTAAATTCGCCACTCCTTTGAAAACGGCGCCGTCCACATAAGGTCCTGTCGCTTGGCACGGGTATTTTTGTAGCGCTTCATGTGAAAGTACACCGATTTCTCCTTATTAATCCTGAAACCCACTTTTCGCTTCCAATATAAGACTTCAGTATAAGCCTATCCTAATCCTAATCCTCGAAAGTGAGTTTGTTGGTTTGTTTGTTACCTCTTCACACTTCATCTACTGAACCAATCTTTCCTCAAATTGTGCATACACATAGCTGGAAGTACAGAGAAGGACATAGGGTACCTTTATTCCGGGAAAAAGCACTGTTCCCGTGGGAAATTCACGCGGGCGAAGCCGCGGGCCAAAGCTAGTTCCATATAAGATATAGCCTATTACACCATCAATATTACCACGGTATCGTAATATTATTGGCAATGTATGAGATCACAACGTTGATTTTGGCAGGAAACAATTGCCGCTATGTCAATCGCGCATGCGCGATTGGATATGCTTTTGTTTCTATTGCGATGCATTTGGAGTGCATTTTTAATCTTGTTCGGATAAACGTTCACGCTATATTTTTGTAATATTTCCTAATGTTTTTGATTTTTCCAATAAGTTTTAATATTATCAGCTGAATTTACATTTAGCTAATAATATCCCTATAACCTTATTGGAATTATTAATAATTATTGTATATATATAACCTTATTGGAAAAACCAAAAACATTAGGAAATATTACAAAAAATATAGCTTGAACGTCCATCTGAATAAGATTCATTGAAAAATGCACACCAAATGCATCGCAATAGAAACAAAAGCATCAATCGCGCATGCACGATTTACATAGCGCCAATTCGTTTGCCGCCAAAATCAACGTCACGGTTGTAACCTCTATGATGTCCATGAGCAGGTGTCCATAGAAGACATAGTCATTTTTTTTTCTGTGTATAAGGGTTCATTAGCTACATTATTTTTTTTATTGTCTGTCTTCGAGCAACAAGGACTTGTAAGTACCAGTAGGTATATTATAAGTATGGGCCCGTCCGTGTTGATCTATGATGATATGGCAGTTCCAGAGAAAAAAAATCATATCTCCAAGCATCGAGATATTATGTACTTGTCTCCAAGGCACCAAAGACTTGAAGATGTACAAGAGATGTGTCAAATGAGTTATGAGGCTACTGTGACTCAAACTGGGCCAGCAGTCCAGAGAACAGAAAATCCTGCACAGGCTATATTTTTCTCTTTCAGAATGGAGCGATTGCTTGGAACTTATTCAAGCACTCTACTGTCGCTCTGTCTACAGCTGAGGCAGAGTACATGGCAATGGCCGCTGCTGCACAAGAGGCTCTGTGGCTTCGGCAGCTCCAGCTTGAATTTGTCCTGAAGGAAGACTGTCCCTTCCCTATTCAATGTGATAATCAAAGTGCAATACGTTTAGCTTTGACTGATTGTAACAAACCTAAATTTTTAGAAATATGTGCCTAAAGGCCCCGCCAGGAGATCGAAGAAGCTTTGTAAACAAAGAATAGTGGTACGCAACATTTGGGTCAAATCAAATATATTATTTCTGTTATATATTTTTTTAATGACAAATAATATGAGCCAATTAGGAATGAAATTTATATAATGTAGAACAGTAATTACAATCAAACAATAAAATATTAAAAACAATTTTTAGATTGCTAAATTTAAGAGAATACCAATACCAATGTTTATATTTATTTTAGGACAAAACACATATTATGCCACCATTTTTATTATCGTATAACAAAATATTATAGCATGAAATGAGAATAAAATAATGGGATTCAATTTTAATTTTTTTATAAATGAAAATAATAAATGACCGATCTATTTCCAAATGGCGCGCCAATTGTTTACATCTTTTTATCGCTGACGTAGGTATAATCCGACCAATTGAAATTGCTCATAGGTTTCATATTGGACCGAATCAGGTAAAATTTTCTTGGATGGTGCAATCCTATGACCCAAACACAATGTGCAAAGTAAATAAATATTTTTTTAAAATAAGGCTTATAATATTTTTTTTTAATTTTCGCAGTACAATTAGGAAATAAAAAAAAGGTTTGCAAACCTTTTGCTATATTATATCAAATGAAAGGGCTCATTTTGAGGATCTCAAATATATTTTTGTTATTATTGAAAGAAGACGAAAATTGACCATTTCCCCCTGGTCTACGATACTGTCTAAAATTTTGAAAAAATATATATATTCATTACTTGTAGATTAGGTACAGGAAAACCTATAAGAATTGCCATTGTAAGGAACCCTTCTCACTCGAGTTCAACTCGCACTTGGGCGGTTTTTTACAATTGATTCTCTTTCAATGTCAACAAGCCTATTTTGCGCACATTACAATTATAATGAGTAGAAAATATACGGGTTCCGCTTTTGCCTTTTGAGGTACGGAACCCTAAAAAGAAAATCTTTATTCGGCAATATTGGCTTTTTATATGATAAATTAAACATATCTATTCTTCTTGACTTTTTAATTAAAGTGGTGGCTGCACACTTGTCTAACAGGCAAATAAAAAAAAAACGTAGCTAAGGCCCTGCATGCGTAATCAGAACATTAACCATGGATGTATATAATTGTATTATGTTCTTCATCAGCATCTGTACGAAATCCGTAATATTTAACCGAAAGAGGGTCGGGGTCCGTCCAGGATATAAATGGTTCGTTATCATCAGTGGAGTCAAAGCCTAATGAGGATGAAATATCTCCATTCTCGTACCGAATTCCGAAAATGAGGTCCGTATTTTCACTCCACTCCAAATTGCATGCGTTACTGTATACAAGCTCGTCATTCCTGGTAATCGTACATGTCTTTCCATCATTGGCGCCGATGTGTATCTGAAAATATTAACAGGTAAGTATAAATTTATTCTTTGGTCAAGATAATAATCCCTCCCTCAAATATACAAACGAATTATCTCTTTTTGACAGATTTACTACAACAAGGATCTTTTGGATGTAGCACGTGGATGACTTTGGCGCTACCCGTATTGGCGGTTAATTAAAGAAGAAGGTATATATATTATACTACAGGAGCGGATACAGGATCTGGGGGGGGGCAGATGAGCAAAAAAATCAAACTTAATAAACTTGTTACAACAAGAACTTTTGAAAGAAAAAAGTTTCATTCGTGTTCATTCTGTCATTTTATTTATATTTCATCAAATCTGATAAATTTGTACTGTGAATAATGGAATCTTCATAGTAAGAGGTATAAAAAATCCTGCCCGGGGGGAGGCACGTGTTTCCGTGCCCACCCCTTAAATCCGCTACTGTTATACTATACTTATTTATATGGGACAGAGCAAGATGGCGGCATTAGTAACAAGTTTGGCCACGCGCCAGGTATCCTTGTCGGACTGTAGGCACAGGGCGGGCGCTTCATAGAAACGGCGCGTCAAATATGCCTACTACTACTACAAATGAAACTGTATATCCGTGAACACGTCAGTAACACGTCAATGTGTGCGTTTTCATAGTCGAACGTCCCACAGTTACACAAGAACGGGGGAGAAGTGCGGAAGGAGCGGGGGTGCCATATTGCGGGAGGGGCAGGGAGTTTCCTTTCTGTACGTAGTACTAATATTAATTCTGTGCTGTAGGTTAACATCATAGAGTTTCGAACTGCCCGTACGCATAGGCGAAGACCCGTTGAACGTACAGAACAATTTAAATATTTAGGTACTGTACTTCACGCGTCCGGGGACATCGATGACGACTTATCAGCAGCGAGGGCAAAGTGGCGAGAGCTAATAGTTCGGTAATAGTACATTATGAAACGCAATGACAGTGTGCAAAGCTGGTCATTACGCACAAGAGGCAGGCGGAATTTTCCCTATTTGATCTTAAATATGTATTATGCGGCTAAATTAAAAATGCTTTGTGGAATTCATAACACGCATTAGATTTCTATCTTTTGTAAAGCGCGTGACAGAAAAGTAAGGTAAGTAATTTTCATTACCAAACACCGCCGTAATATATTCGTTGTACCTACGTAATTTATGGCATTATGGGCCTAAATTCGATGTAATAAGACCCACTTTACGAGCAAGTGTGTTGAAAAAAAAATTACTAAACGGGACCTTTTGGAATAAGTTCGGACCCCTTCCCGGATGACGCTTAAAAAAGTCCAAGGAAGTAGCAAGAAATCCTGCAAAATCCTGAATTTTATTTTTAGTATTGTTGCGGTTTTACTATTATTGCTCGAAAATGACCCACAATTTCGAAAACAGCACTGTTAAGTTTTAGAGCATTAAATTCTGCATAGTATGGGGCTAAATATATATTTTTTGGACCACCCGGTCCTAATGTACCATAACGCGCGAGGCGAGAGAGAGTAGCGAGGAGCGAAGCGGCAAGCCAATGTTTTCCGCTTGGCTCGCTCGTTATGGTAATGTTGGTTGTTCGCCTCGTTTTCACTTGCTTCGCTCGCTCGCCTCACCACATTCAATGGAAGGCAATGTCAAATTCAGACACAACTCGATCGAGCTACCATCCATTTTTTTTCTATTTCAATATTTGTATAACGAGATCATCCTCTTCGAGAACAACTCTTAAATTGGTCTGTTTATCCATATTTCAATCACTCATGTCCATGAAGCCGACAGACCCACCTTGTATCTGTCGGCTTCACATTGAGCGCATGCAAGGAACTTCCCGAGTGACCGACCATCGCAGAAACGCTAGGAAGCCGTGTTCAGCGTCAGTAGGCGCCAAACGCTACCGAACACGTTTGTTGCACCATATTAATGCAAATAAAATTATTATATTCTATTTTTTTCACGTATATTTTCTTTCCTCCCAAAGGTTGGCTGGAAGAAATTCCATTTGCGATAAGCCCGCCTTTGCGCTCATTTAAAATGTATTTACTTTTGTTACTACTTTGTATTTCTTTTCTGTAAATGGTGCAATAAAGTGTTGATCAATCTATTCTTACGCCTCAAATGAAAAATTAAAAGTTAAAATCAAACTCAGGCCGAAATTCTTTTAGAGATTTACTTGGCGACTGACGCTTTTGATGCTAAGACACTGCCTATTTTATCCATACTAATATTATAAATGCGAAAGTTTGGATGTGAGTTTGTGAGTTTGTGAGTTTGTGAGGATGTTTGTTACTCAATCACGCAAAATCTACTAGACGGATTTCGATGAAATTTGGTACAGAGGTAGATAATGACCTGGAATAGCACATAGGCTACTTTTTATCCCGGGAAAAAGCACTGTTCCCGTGGGAAATTCACGCGGGCGAAGCCGCGGGCAAAAGCTAGTGTATCATATGTATTGTCTGTATGTATTAACACAAACATAATTATGACCCCTACTACGGTGCAACATAGCTCTGGTCTTACCTTATAATACGGCTTATCCATATGCTTCGCCTCAGATAGCAATATAAACAGCTCATTGCATTTCTGCATCAGCACACTGAACTTTATAGGTTCTTGTCGCAGAGGATAAAATATATAATAACCCTGGACGTATACTATTTCTGAAAATTAATCAAAACTGATCATTATTAAAACTAACGTGAGATAAACGTGACTTAAAGAAGTGTCACGTTGGTTTTAATAATCACAAGCGGGTCACTCACGTGCTGATAATGTCAGGAATGGGCTTCAAGGGTTCTGTACACGCGAAGCATCTCACATTATAGCTCTAAATAAAAGACCAACTAGTTTCTAGTACTAAGATTCATACTGAATCCAGCGCAAAAATAAGTTTGTAATACTTTTTTCTAAACTTCCAACAATATATTTACAATTTTCAGACTTATTTATGTATAAGTACTGTTAGACTTTACTTTTTGCCAAATTTCATAATTTTAGGTCAACGCGAAGTACCCCATAAACGTTTTGATTGCTGCCAGAAATCGCAAAATAAGCGAAAATTCGCAACATTTACGGTAATATCTCTTGATTGCGTTGACGTATAATTTTTATTGTTTTTATGCTAAAAGAGACTGTGGATCCGAGTATTCGATATTAATTTCAACTGGATACCTTTAAGCGTTCCTGAGAAAAAAAATGACAGACAGACGGACAATAAAGTGATTACAAGAGAGGGAAACTCGACTCATTAACGCTAGGATTCTATTCATCAGAGTCTACTTTCAAATAAGTCAAACAAACTTTCATCAACTTACTTTCGTAGCGGGGATCATCAATTATATCGGTTTCGTCTGCTTTGTCAGTTTTGGTTGACATTGAAGGGTTTATTTTGTACAACGCTTCTGTAATAATGAGCAAACTAAACTTAGTTATGTAGCCCTGTAGTATGTTTGTGCTTGAGAACGGTGCTAAGGGGGAACTCATTGTTCTACAATTTTATTCATAGATTCTACTTTAATTTTTTTTAAAGAAAGAAAGAAACAAAACATTTAGGTGCAGTGTATTATACACACACGACAAGGATAGAAAACAAGTGAATACGGTTATTGTACAAGAGGATATTACATATAAATCGAAGGAAATAATTGGATGTCTCAAATTAATGTTCAGGAAATATCTTTTTAATGTACATACCTATCTTTCAAAATTTAAACTGTTTTTAAATTCTTAATAGGAGGAATGTTATTCCAGCACCTAGTAGAGGCGTATCTAAAATGACCGCGGAATGCGGCAGTTTTATGTGTAGGCACAGAATTAATATTAGTACTACGTACAGAAAGGAAACTCCCTGCCCCTCCCGCAATATGGCACCCCCCCGCTCCTTCCGCACTTCTCCCCCGGTCTTGTGTGACTGAGGGACGTTCGACTATGAAAACGCACACATTGACGTGTTACTGACGTGTTCACGGATATTCAGTTTCTTTGTAGTAGTAGTAGGCATATTTGACGTGCCGTTTCTATGAAGCGCCCGCCCTGTGGTGTAGGGCAAATTAAAATATCAAACACACGTGCACGTAAGGTAAATTTTAGTTTTTCAAACCAATATGAAGGAATAATTATATTTTCATCAACTTACTTTCGTAGCGGGGATCATCAATTATATCTTTTTCGTCTGCTTCGTCAGTTTTGGTTGACATTGAAGGGTTTATTTCCAACGCTTCTGTAATAATGAGCAAACTAAACTTAGTTACGTAGCTCTGTAGCACAGCCTAACTATATGGTTCATACAGTCGGTCATCGAAAGCCTCTACGCGGGGTGTGGGGGCGGGGGACGGAGGGGGGCGTACCGCACGGCCATACTAATTTCATTTTCGATTTAGTATGGCAGTGCGGAACTAATTTAAGGGTTGTATATTTTGAAAAAACTTGTGAGGAGCGACGCCGATTAGGCAGAGTCCCTCAAATCCAACAAAGCTATTTAGATGACATACTCACTCATATCTTCCGTATAATTTTCCACCTGACTTGGAACCGACTACGTCTTTTTATTTTTGGATCTAAGATGGCCGACATTTTTTAATTTTTTTTTACAATATGGGTATCGTTTTGTAGCTTTTTGGGAACGCTGATGACGAAAAAAACATTTATTTTGAGATCCAAGGACATGGCGGACATTTTATTTTATATTTTGCAATATGCGTATAGTTTCATAGGTTTTTGGGGTCTCTGATGACGAAAATAACGTTTATTATGTTTTTTTTTTTATTATGTTTTAATTTAACATATGGGTATCATTTTATAGGTTTTTGGGACGACTGATGACAAAAATAACATTTACTATAAAAAATTTCGCCATCCTGGATCTCATAATAAATGTTATTTTCGTTTCGTAATCAGCGTCCAAATTGAAAAAAAATATCCGCCATCTTGGATCCAAAAATATTATTTTTGTAACCTCATCCCGGTCTTCACGGGATGCTGGGCAGATGTATAAAATCTTAGCATCCTGGCACGACGGTCATGCTATTTTCTGTCGCGGCATTCGAGTCGATTTTACTGTCTAGCCGCGCCTATTAGATATATTTACATAAAAAAAGTCCGCCATTTGGTTAAAGAAAATCACACTCAATAAAAATTCAAAAGGCGTCTCTCCACTCGTAGCCGTCTCCTCTTATTTATAAAAAAAGTACATGCAATTTTTTGACAACCCTGACACTGCAGTGTCGGATCACGCTGCTGGCGGCCAGCGCGGCGTTACCGTCATCATCAAGGCCGATGAACAACTGTATGACCTTGCTCTTCCCTAACAAAAGCGAGACATTGACCCGGCCATCGGCGTCAACTGTCCGCATATAGACTGACGCGGCGTAGCCTCGCTCCGACGCGTCACAAAAGCCATGCAGGCTGGCTCGATATTTCCCGGGGGCAATATTCGACGAGGCAAGGCAATCCGATTGACTTCCTTAATCGATGAAAACAACTCGAGCCAATCATCCAATGGAGGACCAAACAGCGGCTCGTCCCACGAGACGCCCAAAGTCCAAAGTCTCTGAAGAAGACACTTCGCAGAGAATATCACTGGACTGATCCAACCGCTTGGATCAAACATACGGGCTATTACGGACAACACCGTTCTCTTAGTCCAGACCTTTGGTATTTCCAAGTCCACTTGGAATGTAAAAATATCGGTTAGCGGCTGGTACTGCATGCCCAGCACCGCTATCCTGTTGGGATCATCCACATCCTCAAACAGGTGAGGGTTCTGTTGGTGATCCTCCGGGATCCCTTCTAGAACTTTAGGCTCATTAGACAACCACTTACGTAGCTCGTAGCCACCTGTCTTCAATATTTCAATCAATTCATCCCGCAGTAGGAGGGCCTCCTCAATACTTTGGGCTCCGGTGCACACGTCATCAACATACAAGTCACGTGACAGCACGGAAGCCCCACGGGGAAAGCGGATCCGTTCCCGCTCTGCCAATTCAAGCAATGATCTGATGGCGATATAGGGACTAGATTTCAAACCATACGTGTTTGTGTTGAGTTCATACACCGTCACAGGATCCTCAGGGCGCTCACGCCAGAGTATCAACTGGAATCGCCTGTCCTCAGGATGTATGACTGTCTGGCGGAACATCATCCGGATGTCCGCACCAAAAACCACTTGATGTCTTCTAAAGTTCAAGATGATGTCAATTATATCCCTATGCAATTTGGGACCTGAATGCAAACATAGATTCAACGAAACCCCGTTCGAAGTGGGTGCGGACCCATCGAAGACGGTCCTCAATTTGCCTGTTGAGGCCTTCACCACCGCGTGGTGGGGCAAAAAGTAATGCTCAGTTGAGCTCCAATCAACTCGAGACGGAGACATGTGACCCAAATCCTCGTACTCGCGCATAAATTCAATATATTTATCGCGAAGTACGTGGTCACGCTGCATACGTCGCTCCATGGACAGCAGTCGTTTCTCCGCAAGCGCCCTACTTTGCCCTAGGCTAGGACGAGAGGCAACAAAAGGTAACCTAGTTACAAACCGACCGGAGGGCAACCTCTCCGTGGTCGATCGAAAAAGGGCTTCGCACTCAGCGTGTTCCGGATCCATCCTGGAACTCATAGGTGGCTCCTCCACCTCCCAAAACCTTTGCATGGTCTTGGCCAAGGACGCAGATGCGACGACCGGTGGCTCCTCCACGGTGCTATTATCAAACACAGGGCCCATCAGGGCGAAACCAAAGATAGTAGACACTGCCATCAGTGAAGACGAACCCAGAGCTTTCTGGGTACCCAACAAAATCCAACCCAATACGTCCGAGCCCAGGAGCAAGTCCACTGGGCCGGGATGAAAGACAAAGGGGTCGGCCAAATCCAGACCCGAAACCAAAGACAACACACCCGGCGGTATGTCTGTCGAGGGGTGCCAACCCGCAATGGTATCCATTACCATAGCCGAAGTCGTGATCCTCATTGTGGAGGACTTCAGCGAAGAAAAGGTGACAAGTGTCTGGCCCGTCAGACACTTCACTTGTATGCCACCAACTCCAAGAAGTGGCACAGGCGAGTCTTCCACGACTAAACCTAACTGGCGTGCCACTCGAGTGGTAACCAAACTGCTTTGAGCCCCTGAGTCCAACAGAGCTCTCAAATTAATGGCTTCCCCCACGACCCCATACGCGGACCACCGCGGTAGGGAGCAGAACCGTCCGCGGCTCTGTCCCAGCAAGGGAGCAAGCTAGTTACGGGCTCCCCACTCTCTCCAAACCAGGGGCGCGCCACTGACCCGGATAATATGGCGGGCGAGTGCACATCCCCATCTGAGGGGGGCAGAACCCGCGGCCCGGCCATACATATGGTACGGCGGGTGGTACTCCAGCCGTGGGTACTCGTGCAGCGGCGGAGAAAACCGCTGCGGCTGCATGTGTTGGGCATTGGTAACCCGCGTGGAGGGGGTGTCCCCACTCTCACGTCCGATCTAGGGCCCCCGCCCATGGGGGCCCTATCCGGGGCCTGGCCAGTCACATACTGGCCACGACCTTGGGGCGCGTGGTCCCGGTCCGCCAAGACCCGCGCCGGTACGCGACCCCCCTCCCGAGGGGGGGTGCGACGAGCGAAGCCGCGTCCTCCGTCCGGTGGTGGAGGGCTTCGCGCAGGAGCGCCCCCGCCCATAGGGGACCCCTGCCTCAACATCCGGGGGCCATCCCCGTTCCGGTTCTCGCGCTCAAACCGCGAGCGGATGTCATTGGGCAATTTGCCCAATACAATGTGCACCAACAAAAAGGACCATTGGTCCACCGGCAGCCCCAGTGTGCGGAGCGCGTTACAGGCCACTGTAACGGGCGTGAGCAACTGCAGGCGCAACTGTGCCCTGTTGGCCACCTTGGGCAGGGCCATCAACTGTGCGGCGTGCGCATCCGCTAACAAACGTAAGTTTTGATAGCGGGAGTTCAATAACTCCCAAGCCGTGTCGTACTGGTCGTCCTCCACCCGGAGGTGCTGGATGAGCGACCGCGCTTCATCCTCAAGAGTGGAGAGGAGGTAGGCCATCTTCTGGGCCTTCGACAAATCCTGTCGTGCTACGACCAGGGACTCAAACATATTTTTATATGCTACCCACTCCTCCATCCTACCCCCAAAGTGGGACAGCTGAAGGGTGGGGAGCCGACCAGTAACCGCTGGTCCTTCCTGTCTAACAGGTGTGCGAGGGCTGGTCCGCCAGCCTGTCTCGCCCTTATTGCGGTCACCGCCTCCGCGATATCATCGTGCAGACTCAGGATCTGGTCCATGTCCGCCATGTGACCTGCGTAGGCCTCCGGGGTAAGATCGGCTTCGGTAAGCGCCGCCATGGCCGCTTCCGCGCTAATCAATCGTGAGTGGAGGTGATCCGCTCTTAGCAGTATGGCGCCCTCCCTGTCCTTCCGGGACAGGAGTCCTCCGGCCGTCACAAACCATCTCAATTCGTTGGCGAGTGTCGCCTTAGCATTGGGGGCCTTCGCCATCGCGTCAAGTCACAAACAAAAAATAACAAAAGGTAAATAAAAAACAACAAAATCAAGCAACTACACGAAGAACCGCGGTAGGTATGAGAATGGCACAAACCCGGAACGCACGGTACAAACCGCAAACAAATACAAAAAAGGTTACAAATATTCTTATACAAACAAACTAAGAAAAATCTAATAATTTTTACAAACAATTAATTATTTTTTACAAACGAACAAATAGAGGGTAGATAAACTACGCTCTGCTACCAGAAAATGTGCAGAGCAACTACGCTCTGCTGCCAGAAAATGTGCGCAGCGCGAATCCGGACAAACGAAGCGGCGGGAAGAATTCTGTACCGGAACTTTACCGGGAAAAAATCTACCGGTAAAATTAAGTACCGGGAAAAAATCTCCACGCGACACCACGCTTGTCCGACTAGAATCTAACTTAAGCTATACGCAGTCTGCTACCACCGTAGCTTATGAAGGGAGCTACAGGGCCCTATATGATAACCTAACCTATAAATTAACTAGAATTGAACACTTACCAAACTAAATCTTCTTTCTCTTCGGATCCAAACTTGAGTGTCTTCGGGAAGGGGGAATTCCTAATTACCCTACCTAACCCTTGAGATCTCAATTCCCCAGGACAAATAAATAGATTTCTTCCCGTAGTTTCACTCGGGAACAGCCAGATGTGAACAGCCAGCCACGTTTCACCTCTCACAAGAAAAAGTCACCATGACGGGTACACAAACACAAAGTTCAATAGTTATTTAACAAACAGGAAATTCACAAACACAACTCAAGCTAATTAGCAATCAAAGAACGCGGAACCTCTCGCGTATTAAAAATCAAACCGATATCGCCCTGGACAATGCAATGGCGGACTACACACGCGACGCCATCCACGCTAGCAGTGTGAAAACCCCGAACGCCCTCTGGCGGCAGCAATGCGAAACGCCTGCGTTTAGTTTTACCCAATATATTACAAACACATATTTAGATTTTATTCACTGTGTATATCCAATTGCGTAGTTTTAAACAAGATATTAACTTAGTTGAAGAAGTTTAATATATAATAACAGGTGAGAAACTACTACATGTAGTCAAATCAACTGTTAGTGAAAGTAAAATTTTCAAATAAATTTTAAAATATTTCTCGAAAAAAGCAAGGATAGAACAGCTTCCTAGAAGCTAGGAAAACCTACAAAAGCACTACCTAATTTTGCTTTTTGCTTGCCACCATCATATGTACGAGCTCGTATTGAAATCTATTTGATTGACACATACATAAATTGGAAAAACCACATTGTTAAAATAAAATCCAAGCTGTCTCGATTCGTCTATGCCCTCGGTGTTTTGAAAGTCAATACAAACCTTGATACTGCGCTGTCAGCCTAACTATGCCTGCGCCGAGTCTTGGCTGCGATACGGAATTATATTATGGGGAAATAGTGTCGACGCACACGTCCTGTTCGTTATGCAGAAGAAATGCGTTCGAATACTTACCAACACACGAAGTCCAGATAGCTGTAAACCACACTTCATCGAGAAAAAGATACTAACGCTCCCGTGTTTATATATATTAGAAATAGTCACGTTTGTTAGGAAACATCACTATTTATTTATCCAAATAAAGGACACGCACGCAATCAACACACGACAGAAAAATAATTTAAAACAACCGGTATCAAACTTAAAAATGTTCTCAAAAAGTACTTATGTGATGTCAATTAAAATATATAATAAAATCCCGGCCAAATTAAAATCAGAAACAAAGGACACTATCTTCATTAACAATTTAAAAACATTACTAATCTCAAAAGCATATTAATCTGTCGAAGAATTTTTAAATGACAAGATAACTTATGGTTGAAAATGTCTCAATCGCACGCTGAAAATATAATAATTAAATTTGACCTCATTTGACTAATTTGTCTGTAAATAATTAAAGATTTGATGAAATAATTTTTAATATTAAAGACATCGTTTTATAGTATTTAATTTTGAATTTAATTTAATTTACCCATATTTTGGATCCAAGATGGCGGATATTTTTTTTCAATTTGGACGCTGATTACGAAACGAAAATAACATTTATTATGAGATCCAGGATGGCGAAAAATTTTTATAGTAAATGTTATTTTTGTCATCAGTCGTCCCAAAAACCTATAAAATGATACCCATATGTTAAATAAAAAAAAAATGTCTACCATCTTGAATCTCAAAATAAACGTTATTTTCGTCATCAGAGACCCCAAAAACCTATGAAACTATACGCATATTGCAAAATATAAAATAAAATGTCCGCCATGTCCTTGGATCTCAAAATAAATGTTTTTTTCGTCATCAGCGTTCCCAAAAAATTACAAAACGATACTGTAAAAAAAAATTAAAAAATGTCGGCCATCTTGGATCCAAAAATAAAAAGACGTACCTAGTTGATTCCAAGTCGGGTGGAAAATTATACGGAAGATATGAGTGAGTATGTCATCTAAATAGCTTTGTTGGATTTGAGGGACTCTGCCTAATCGGCGTCGCTCCTCACAAGTTTTTTTCAAAATATACAACCCACACTGGGTACATGTTTAACTGCACATTTTTTTGTCATCTTTATGCTCATGTTTTGCAAATAAATGAATTATGAATTATTTTCATAAACCTAACTCACCAACAGCCCGGACATACCACTATTTAAAAAGTTTCAAGCCAACTAGGAAAACATAAATAGCCGTGATATTTAACTATTGATGCAACCAAATACCAATACTATGGATATTCAGGAGCTGGTATCAGTTTACAAATAAAAATGAATGGAAACCATTATCAGGGATGATTATCGGAAAATGGTTGAGCTTTTTATATATTCTTGGGCGAGGACACAAAGATAAAGCGCTTGCCATCAGGCCATCAGCAGGTAAGGTGGATGGCTAGAGCAATTTACTCTCTAGAAATTTGTTCGTTACATTCTCAAACTAGCATTACAAATAAAGAAAAGCAGTCAGCTTAAATAGGCTAAACATTGTTTAAAAATATATTTATCTTCTTGCTACAGCTAAACATTACATTACAGATAAGCATAAACATTGGATGTCTTCGTCACAAATGTAAAAACATCTTCTCCTCCTCACCAAAGTAAAAACGTTTTTCGAAAACTAAGGTTCCTGTATGGGAAGGAAGTGTATGATTTCAGACGGCAAAAAGAAAAGTTATTTATTTATTTAATAGCATACAAAACAAATTACAATCCTTGAAGCACTTATAATCTAGATTAAGGAGCTGATCTAAATCGTAATCCAAAAATATATACGCCTAAACTTTTTATTTAAATTTTAATGTATAAAAATATAGTTATGTAAGATCGGACGGACAAATCTTTTGACAAATTTTTATTGATACTGATATTATTTCTATTGTTATTTTGTATTCCATCTATTTTGATTAATTTAATTTTTTGCATGCAGTAAAATGTTAATGTGTGATAATTGTAACTGGTGTAAATCGTTTTTATCACAATAAATAATTAAACAATTAAACAATTTAAACACTTTGAATGAAAAAAGATAATAATTTGACAAACACTAGAGATACATATTTCAAGTTTTCAAATGATTGGCTAAACGCTTACAAAAAAAAAATAGAAAAAAGAGTAAAGTGTTATTCTGTAAAGGCAGCCAATACTACAGCTCAGCAGTGAAAGTTCGGTACCGAAAAATTAACCGGTTAACAAAATACCGGTAAAAATAAATAGCGGTAAAAACTCGACACGGCACTACGTCTGTCCGACCTGAATTTAGAAGCTAATTTAAAACGCACTGCTACCACCGTAACCTATGTAGGGGGTTGTGGAACCCTATGCACTAAAACTAATCTATTAAATATAAACTTATTCTACAACTTACCAAATTGATTCTTTCTTGGGCTACTTCTGGGTGTCTTCGGGTATTGGTCCCTAAATCATCCCGCTACAACATGAGATCTCATCCCCAGAAATAATACCTGATGTCCTTCCAGAAGGTTTCTCTCGATCGATGCAGTCAGTGCCCTATATCCGCTTCACATCACAATCGAAAGTACATGTATTTTGCACAACACAAAGACTTATTATTTATCAAGTACGTCAATTCAACAATTGAAGGTCACAAACAATCAATACAAAATGGCGGGACCGGGGCGGGCGATGGCGCGCAACACGGCTTATTCGCTCAAGCAATCAAGACTAGACTGAATCAAGATGGAGGCTGGCGGGCCTAACCGGGCGGGCGACGCCCGCGCCGATTGTGCCTAGCGGCGCCAACAGGAAACATGCGCGTTCCGTTTCAACGTCAACAATTTTATTACAAACAAGCTCAGTATCCACAAACTCTCTCTGCCGAAAGACGTCCACTGCTGGACAAAGGCCTCCGGTCCTGCGCTGCCCGCATCCATGCGAGTCCCGCGACTTTCACCAGATCGTCGGTCCACCGAGTGGGAGGCCTGCCAACACTACGTTTTCCGGTTCGTGGTCGCCACTCGAGAACTTTTCTGCCCCAACGGCTATCTGTTCTACTAGCTATGTGCCCCGCCCATTGCCACTTAAGTTTGACGATTCTGCGAGCTATGTCGGTTACTTTAGTTCTCCTACGGATCTCCTCATTTCTAATTCGATCACGCAGGGAAACTCCGAGCATAGCGCGCTCCAACGCCCTTTGGGTGACCTTGAGCCTTCTTATGAGGCCCATAGTAAGCGACCACGTCTCTGTTCCGTATGTCATTACTGGCAACACACATTGGTCAAAGACCTTAGTCTTGAGACACTGCGGTATTTTGGACGAGAAGATATCGCGGAGCTTCCCGAACGCTGCCCAGCCGAGTTGGATTCGACGGTTGACCTCTTTCTCAAAGGTGGACTTACCTAACTGAACTGTTTGTCCCAGGTATACATAATTGTCAACAACTTCGAGTGTAGAGTCTCCAACCTTCAGAGGGGAGGGTGTGACACGGATATTAACATAGTTTTCGTCTTGTCCATGTTCATTTTTAGACCCACTTGTTGAGAGGCTCTACAGAGGCCATCGAGCATTGTGCCTAGGTCTTCCAAGGTCTCAGCCATGACTACGATATCGTCAGCGAATCGAAGGTGAGTGAGGTACTCGCCGTTGATATTGATACCGAGTCCGCTCCAGTCCAGAAGCTTGAAGACATCTTCCAGGGCGGCGGTGAACAGTTTCGGAGATATCACGTCTCCCTGTCTCACCCCTCGCTGCAAGTGTGACTGTACCTAGCGATTGACATTGTTCTATGTATTAATAAATAAGTTAGAATGTTAGTTCTGTGTTAGTTCTATAGAAATAAATAACTCGTCATTTGTTCCGCTTTTTTTTTTAAAGATTTTTGCCCCGAACTGTCGTCGTCAGCCAGCGATGTACTTTTTTATTACGCGTTGTAGAAATATAAAACTGGTGTCAGCCGTTAGTTCTATGATAAGTCTTACTATTTATGTACTTTTACTACAAGAATAAAAGTTCGAAAAGAAATGTTGTGCTCAGCGATGTATTTCTAAAATTCGTAAAAAATATAACCAAATTAGACTTTATACCATAGTTCTTTATCAGATCAGTCTAAATAATTTAGTTTTGCGTAGTTATATACATAAAATAAATAAATAAACCACTGCGAAACATATTCCTTACTCATTTGTTAACAAAACGTAAGAAAGTTCACTTAAATTTAGCTCTTATTGAGCATATACATAGAGCCGAAAATAGAATGATACTTGCTTGATTATATATACTTTAACATGGAATAAACCAGATATTCACAACACCACCGCCGTAATTTTTGACGTACCTATCATAAACAAATAGACGGCCTGTCCCTTTCAAAAAGTGTCCTAGGCAAAACTTTGATCGGTCAAAGCAAGTATCATTGCCAGTCTATTTTCGCCCCTATGTATATACTCAATAAGAGCTAAATTTAAGTGAACTTTCTTGCGTTTTGTTAACAAATGAGTTAGGAATATGTTTCGCAGTGGTTTATTTATCTATTTTATGTATATAACTACGCAAAACTAAATTATTTAGACTGATCTGATAAAGAACTATGGTATAAAGTCTAATTTGGTTATATTTTTTACGAATTTTAGAAATACATCGCTGAGCACAACATTTCTTTTCGAACTTTTATTCTTGTAATGTTATAGATTTTATTGAATAAAAGTACATAAATAGTGAGACCTTTTCATAGAACTAACGGCTGACACCAGTTTTATATATCTACAACGCGTAATAAAAAGTACATCGCTGGCTGACGATGACAGTTCGGGGCGAAAATCTTTTTAAAAAAAGCGGAACAAATGACGAGTTACATTTATTTCTATAGAACTAACACAGAACTAACATTCTAACTTATTTATTAATACATAGAACAATGTCAATCGCTAGGTACAGACACACTCGCTGCAACTGTATAAGTTTCGAACCTTGGAGACGGACCGACATGGTGGCATTTTCGTACAAACAAATCGAAGGCTTTCTCGTAGTCTACAAACGCCAATCATAATGGCTGATTATACTCCTCAGTCTTCTGTATAATCTGCCGCAGCGTATGTAAGTGGTCTACGGTACTAAAGCCTTTTCGGAAACCGGTATGTTCGGCTGGAAGTCGTCGAACCTACGAGCGAGACGATTCGTAATGACTCTCGAAAACAGTTTGTAGACATGGCTCAGAAGTGAGATAGGCCTAAAATTCTTCAATAACGTTTTGTCGCCTTTCTTGAAGAAGAGTACCACCACACTTCTGTGCCATGTCGTAGGCGTTGATTCCGTCATACTCAAGGGACAAATCCCTCGAGTATGACGGAATCAAATAGCTTCTAATACTGGCGTTCCACCTGCTTTCAAAAGCTCAGCCGTGATTCCATCGTCACCCGGTGCCTTATTGTTTTTTAACTGTTTGAGAGCCATTCTAATCTCATATAGGCTGACGTCCGGGATATCTTCGGTGTAGTGTCGTATCAATCTGGCTCTTGGATCTTTGGCCAGACGCTAGACGTCAGTCTTCAGCTGCCTTTTAATTTCTTGAGCTTGAGAAAATTTCCTTTCATAATAATTCTTTATTTAGGGGTTTCTTCATTTAGTAGGGAATTGAATAATTGGAAGAAAAATATGTGTGGTGGTGGACAAGTAGGTAAAAAACGGAGTTGGTATTACGATTAATTTTACAAGCCTATGATGGCCTCTTGTTTGATACAGTGCTTACAGTCCTCTGGACATCTAGAAAGGCATCTGCCATAATCTGCGTTTCCATGGGCCTTTTCACTACGATGCTCAATGACAAAGTCATACCACGAAGTAGCTATTTAGTAATCTGTGATCATACCCATGTAGCTCCCAATCCTACTTCACCTTCCAGATTTTCTAATTGCGAAAGACTCCCAAAATGTTTCAGATTTCAAATAATTAAAAAAAAGCGTCAAAATCGGAACTGTTTCAGAGAAGTTCGAGAAAAATGCTTTATTTCCTCAACAAAGAAACATAAAACTATAAGCTTGAACAAATCAAAAGTGTATTATTAATCAAGCTAAGCTTTTTATTCCAAGATTTTCCAAAAGAACTGCCATCTTCAATTAAAAATAAATGTCATTTTCGTAATCAGCGTAACCCGGAAACCCCAAAAACGATACACATTATAATTAAATCACCCTGTAAAATAAAAATTTGACTTACTTCCGTATCCGGACAGTTTACTATATAATTCTGGCATCGATTCTATAGCAGATCTTAAAAAGTTCTTCACGCCCTCTGAAATAAGAATATCGCATCAATAGTGTTTCGTGGGTTGCTGAACATGTAAAGCACCCGACTTCAGCTAGAATCGCTCTTGTGAACCTTGCAGTATCTAAAAGTTGACTGTCACGTGTTGCGGTAGCGCAATGGTAAAGGCCACGGACGAGATATAAAGAGGACACGTATCTAATGGTGCACAGTCAATGGTGCACCGACGTCACCTTAAGGCGTGGGGCTTATGTCATTTCTCACTCAACTGTGTGCTTTATAACGGCGTGCTTTTTAGTATGGGCGGAGCTAAGTACCCCGCGCCGACATTGTCATTTCATTTCATTGTCCAGAGTGTTCGAGTAGGTTAGGTAGGTACCTGCTTGCGCAGTTTTGCAGACCGTGCGTACATTTTCGTAACAGTAGGTATGAAAAATTAAAAGGTTACGAAACACCACTTTTTTTTAGGTACCTACCTATTTAATGATGGTTACGTAACAAAACAGTTGCCAAACAGGACGTTATCTATTTTTCCTAATTACGTAGTATTTTGTATGTATGGATTTGTATGTATTTATTTCCTAAAGCGTCACTATAGGGTCAGCAATTCATACATTATAATCCTCTTTCATTCGCTCGTTCAAAGCCAATAATAAATAGATGTACTTACTGGAAAATGACCATTTAACAACTCCGTATGAGGATGTACAAAATTGTGTGCACCTTTTAATTTTTAAGTTAAAGAACCAGAACGCAGGGGTCTTATAATTTTGATTTCTGCCTAAACACACATGAGTGTTGTTAATGGTTATATAATAACTATTGCCTGTCTTCAGATAGTCATCTGGATTCTGTATATTATATGTATTGAACTTTTTCCACACGGTTCCGTTTTTTTCATAAAAATCCGTAGACGAATAAGAATATTTAAACTAAAAAAAAAGGTATGCTTAGTAAGATTTAAAAGACCCATTTTAGACTGTGCAATCAAATTAAGAAAAAAAAATCGATGTAATAAAATCTCAATAGATGGCGTTTTATGAAAGCCGAGTCGTAATAATGGCTGTAACTATTTTGGGCGCTTTTTCTTGTCAACCAGAAGCAGAAAAAAAATCACCTCGTAGTTTGACAGTTGCACAAAACAATATTGATACCTACTTTTTAGACTTTATTTTATTAGGATCTACTTATTGCCAATTCCGTGCATTTTTGCTTTCTGTATGGACTCGCCTTTTACTAAGCGCCATCTATGAAGTCATCTGGAACTATTTGTTTTTAAATTTGGGTCTCGGAAAATCGCCCATTCCCAAGAAAGAATAAAAATTTCTTTTTCATAACTGGTTACGAAACTCAGTTGCGATGCGGGCAAAAGTATTCGTTGTTGGCAACTATCCTAACTAATATTATAAGAGTATTTCTCAAAATAAATGTACGTAACGAAACGGTTGTTACGAAATAGTTAGAAAATTTGTTACGAAATAGTGCTATCAATGTTACGAAATAGTAGAGATAGGGCTTGTTTACAATGATGCAATAATTCTTTAAAAAAATAGTTACCCGACTGCATACTGAGGGTTATGTTTTTCACACGTATCTATGTATGTACAGTCGACCGCACCTCAAGTTACCCTGCATGATCTCTTATGCCGCGGCCGCAGAGTCGAATTTGCAATGAATTTGAGTAGGTTGATGTGCTGTTGACTGTACGTTAGTTAATATTCTTTACTAGCATTTGCCCGCGGCTTTACCCGCGTGAATTTTCCACGGGAACAGTGCTTTTTCCCAGGATGAAAGGTACCCTATGTTCTACTCCGTACTTATAAATTTCAGGAAGATTGGTTCAGTAGATAAAGTGTGAAGAGGTAATAATGTTTAGAAAAAGCAGTGTTCCCATGGGAAATTTACTGACGAAGCCGCGGGGATAGGTAATATATACAAAAAAATAAAAAGAAACTTTAATCAAAAAATAAATTTTCCTCAATCACTAAAGAAAAGTGAATATAATTATACTGTGCGATTTTACCTGTAAAATGAAATAATAATGAAAACAACAAACAGTTGCTGTTAATGTGTATGAACTTAGTCTAATGTTGTACTTTCTCGTAATGTAACAATATTCTTACGAAAAGTTTTATTTTTATTTTTTTTTATTTATTTATTCACAACTTACAGCTATCATGACAGGTTAGCCTAATGCGATAGTGCAGCTTATTATTAATATTTACATCCTGTAACATATAATGGATAACCCTACTCGTGTGAATTCACTCAACGAGCAATAAAACAAATCTATCTCATTAGCTATGAGGTTGAGTGTGCGCAGCGCCCGCGTCAGAGGAGCCTTCCGCAGCAGATTGGTCCGCGCGAGCGGCACCGCTAGCAGGGGGGGTCGGTGACGGCGTCGCACGTACCTGTTTGGCACATACAGCCCGATCTGCGCCAATACATCCGCATGATCCATTCTACCTCTTAGTATCTTAAATAAATAGGAAACGAGAGTCAAACTCCTCCGAACTTTCAGCTCATTGTACCCCACCATGCCCAAAATAAACAAAGTTGGATACATTAAGGGGTAGAATGGGTATACTCCATATAGTCTCATGTACAAAAATCTCACAAATTTGTTTTGAATTCTTTCTAACATAAGACTATACTTCGCTTCATGCGGATCCCAGACCATTGAGTTCACCTCCAGCTGACTACGTACCAGCGCATTATATAGCGTTATAATCGCTTGAATGCTCGTAAAATGCCTAACTGAACGTAGTACAAAACCCAAATTTTTAAAAAGCTTTCTTACATATATTTGTAATATGTGCTCTGAAATTTAAGTCAGTGGTGAAAGTAACACCTAAGTCCCTAACCTCATTAACCCTATTCAGAACTGTCCCACCAATACTATAATCATATTGAATGGGGGAGCGAGCTCTTGAAAACGACATTATTACGCATTTTGAGGTATTAAATTGCAAAAGGTTTTCATGACTCCAATTTAATACTCTATCAATGTCTCTCTGTAGAAGCACACAGTCGTCCGGGGTCGCAATTTTCATGGTCAGTTTAAGGTCGTCCGCGAACAGCAAGCATGTGGCGTCCTGCACCACCTGAGGCAAATCGTTAATCATCAGGACGAACTGTAATGGGCCAAGATTGCTGCCCTGACTCACTCCTGATCTCGTGAACATACGACCTCGAGGAGTGCCCTGCGTACTCCACATATTGCTGTCTGTCACTTAGATAACTTGCAAAAAATTGTAGCAAGTGTGGGGTGAAGCCAAACCGTGCAAACTTCATTAGCAACCTGTCATTATCTATTAAGTCGAACGCTTTTCTGTAGTCGAAGTAAGCCGTATCTGCCTGCCCCCCACTGTCCACTGCTGGTACTATGTAGGTCATATGACTAGCAAGATTAGTGGCAGTACTTTTGCCGGTCTAAAGCCATGCTGCGCGTTAGACAACTGGGCGCTTACTTGTGGAAATATATTGTCGTTTAAAGAGGACTCAAAAACTTTAGCCGGTGTTGAAAGCACTGCCACCGGTCTATGACCTTCAATATCCTTACCAGCTTGACCTTTTGGCACCGGAACTACTCGAGTTATCTTCCAACGATCCGGGAACACCGCCGCTTTTAGACAAGCATTATAAATATGCAACAGCGGCCCAGCTAAAACTGTTCTACAATCCCTGAAAATATACGGAGGGATGCCATCTGGTCCTGCAGACTTTTTTGGTTTAAGGCGTTGAAGAGCACCTAGCACATCATCTAATTGTAACCGTTCGATGTGAACGCGAGAGGCTCCGCCTTCACTGCCTGCCAAGTTGATAGCCGCGCTTACGTCAAGTGTCGCTTTTGTCGGACTGTATACCGACTCAAAGTAATCTGCGAATTCCGCGACACACTGTTTATTAGTTAGCACTACCCCGTCCCTGACAATCTTTTGTCCACTTCTGATAGCTTTTTTGGAATTGACATAGTTCCAGAATGACCTAGGATCGTCCACCAGTTGACTTTGTACCCGTTGCTGGTACTGTTCCTTTGCAAGTTTTATCATTTGTTTTAATGATTTCCTATAATCTGAAAACTTTTGGTAATCAGTGCACGATTTACTTTTTTTAAAACATTTGTGCAGGTATGCTTTTTGCTTTAAGCAATTAATTACGTCAGACGTGTACCATTCCGGATACACATATCTTTGGTCAATATATTTTTTTTTTCTTTTTGGGTACGCATTTATCTATGATTGAGTTTATTGTCTCATAAAAATAATCCAAACTAGTCTCTAAGTCTAACTCGTATATAGGCGTCCAGTCTACGTCTGCAATTAATGAATACAATGACGAAAAATCGGCTTTATAAAAATTCCAACCAGAATTTACTTGTGTGTCATCGTTATCAATTGAAGGCGCATCCCGGTAGGTGCAGGAGCTGTGACAAACACTTACATTTATTTGCAGAGGCGGATGCTGAACATCCACGGGAACCAAAGGCACGTTTGCTGCACAAACACTCACATTTATAACCTCTAAGGGCGTTACGAGTACCAGATCTAACAAACGATCCTTACTATTACTTATACTGTTACACTGAGTGAATTCACAGTAAGAAACAAAATATTCGTAATAGTCCCTTATGTATGACGAACAAGAGTACAAATTAAAATCTCCAATCACTAAAACTTTAGAATATTTATCACAAAACTGTTCGATAATTTTAAACAATAATAAATACTCGTTGTCATTACTACCCGGTGGAATATAAATGACGCATGAGAAAAATAAACATCTTTGCCGTAGGTACACGTTAGCGGCCACTAACTCGAATCCGTGATTATTAATGTTTATGTCGCTCTCCACTCGACACATCTCGTATTGCGGTGCGGCCACGAGAAACGCGCCTCGAGTTTCCGCCCGTCTGTCCTGTCGCATCTGATGATTGTGTACCCTGGTGGTATTAGTTCCGCGTCATGAATGGATTCATTACAACTTGTTTCCGTAATTGCGAACAAATCAGCGCCTGAAGATGATATGCTTGAATAATATTCGTCTAACTTTGTTCGTAGCCCTCTCACGTTTTGGTAATATATCTCAATTGTACTAGTTTGGAGTTTGTGTTGAGTTGGACGGCCGACGAAACCAAATCCACTCGCAATACTCGATGTTTATAGCCCAATTATCTGCTTCACATAACTTGTTATATTTGCTTTCTGGTACACCTATTACAAATGAGGCGTAATCCCTTTTTGTTTTATGCTTTATTTTTTCTATGCTTAATTGTATTTCTTTTCCACATATATTCCTGACGTGTTTTTCCAAACTTTCTTCTGTAGTTTCTTTATCTAATCGCCATACATGTAAGAATTTCTTCTTTTCTGTACCTTTTATTTCAGTCGCATTTATAGATCCTCCTTTCTTTACCTCGCCGGTAGGGTATCTGGACTTTCTTTTCGTTACTGTAGTCCACTCTTCTTCGCCTTTCTTCTCCGCTTTCCTTAGCACTTCTTGAGCGCTTCCTAAGTTTTTGGCATTCTTGTCTTTTACGGCTAATATTTCCGCATCTTGCCCGCTCGCCGGTTTCGTGGCCCCATGTTGCGTTGCTGATTTATTACCGTCTACCTGCCGTTTTTTAACTATATTGACGTACGATGCCGCTGATTTTAGTTCTTCCGACGATTCCTTATGTTGCGTTTTTGCATTGAGAGCTTCTTCCAACAGTTTATTTCTATCAGTTAGCTCTTGTACTTTTTTCTCTAAAAGATCGATCTTAATGTTCAACGTTTCCTTTATTTCTCTTAGTTCGATTTCTTGCACGGCAAATCTATTACTAAGCGATTGATACTCCTCACTCTGCTTATCCATTCTATTAAGAGCTTCGAGTCGGAACTCGCGTATCTCCTCCAGTATCCTACTCTCTGTATCCATTCCCAGTGACTCGTTCGGATTGGGACGACTACCGCGTTCCAGGTTAACGTAGCTGCAGCCGGGTGTAAATGTTTTGTTCAAAACTGTGCCTCGGACCGGTGTATTGGAATTATCCGTCTTTGGAGCTGAGCTAATACACTCTGGACATTGCCATTTCTTCTTGTCTTCCAAGGTAAATCGTCCAAACTTCTCTGCTGTTATAGCCAGACACTTTATGTGGTACATCTTTTTGCAGGTTTCTTGAGAACACTCCATGTAAAGAATATCATATATGACGGCATTACAGCCGTTACATTTCGTTCCCATTTCTGGGATATCTTAAGGAACTCCTTAAAAAAACAATTTAAATCGGGAGCTACAGCTTAACACGTCCGTACTTTCGCACTACCCTCGGCGAAAAAGTTACGAAATAGTAATGAGTTTATGATAAAAACAATGTTATAAAAAGTCAATAGTTTGACATAACCTAAAACTGCAAATATATTAAGCTTTTCAAATAACCGTACGACACGTATTACGAAAAGATTATCAATTAAGACTTACCGTATTGTGATAAATGGCTATAATATTTTTTGTCTCGAAATAGTAAGTCCCACTAAACACTACACGTTTTACTGATTTTGACATGAAATTTCATGTCAGAGACGTCAAACAAATAACCAATCAGAATGAAGCTAGTGTTACCCGTATTAGGAGGTAACGGATGCTTTCATAAATTAAGTGGAAGTAGGAATAAAACATTACGAAATAGTATGAACGAAATAGTTCATTGATACGACTCATTTTGTTTTTCGCATTTATATTATTATTATGAAACCCTCATAGAAAATCTATTTTATACAAAAAGTATGTACAGCTACATCCAATTCTGCAGTCAGAATTTCTCATACTAATTGATTAAAGCAGTAATTGCACTTAAGACCTTATGATTATGTGTTGTTTCTTAAATTCTAATGTGTGTCTAATGTCGACTGACTACGATGTTTCCGTATAGTTCCAAAGAGACGGGACTCCCACATAAAAGTGTCCGACACTAATGTCAAAACGGAGGTACTACTGATAGTGATGCACTTATGCGAGGAACAGCAGGTATGAATAAGATGGAAATAATCGGCCATCAAAACGCTACCCCGTTTCATAAATAAGTTTTTTCCTTTGAAGTTGCGACCACATTCGTATGGAGCAGCAATAAAAATGAATATTTGACGGTGAATGAAAAAAAGACAGATATTTATTACCGTTTTAGTTGCAAACTGTGATGAAGACAAATTCACTCTATTTTCTAGTGATAAGTACCTATTTATCTATTTGTGGAGTATACCTTACCAACACTTGACAATTCAGACCAATAAAAATATTATGGAAACAAAGCGAAATGCATATAGTATTGCTTTTGCATAATAGTGGCAGCAAAATAACCTCAATTCCTAATGAAAGTAACTGGATAGAGTAAGTATTTTTAAATTAATAAATAGCTTTGATAATTACTATGTGTAGGTATGTAATGTTTTGTGATCGAACATAAAGTCATAATATATAATGTTTAATGTATTGACATATAATAAATGATTTTGCTTTGCAAAAGTGATAGCCTTAAAATTAAATAAAAAATATTAAGTAATTAAATACAGGGTGGGCCATAAAGTTAAGCGGATTATAAAAAATCATATAAAAAAAACTACAAAGCCCAGGATAGAAAAAATATATTTAAAATAAAGAATACAAATGGGAATTTTATTTTATAAAAATAACATCGCCGAGATATGTACCAACTAAACGTACACACTCTTCCAAACTAGTCCTCAAATTCGGGAAAACTCGCTGGCACATCGCTCGTGGGATAGCAGACATTTCCTCGCGAATGTTGTCTTTGAGCTGGGCAATTGTCGTCGGTTTATTGGCGTAAACGCGACTCTTGAGGTATCCCCAGAGAAAAAAATCCAGTGTCGTGAGATCTGGGCTTCGGGGGAGGCCACGGAATGTCCCCTCGACGCGATATCAGTTTTCCATTAAACATTTCGTTAACAACTGCCAAAGACTCATTGGATGTATGGGATGTCGCGCTATCTTGTTGAAACCAAGTCCTGCTGTTGTAGGCTTCAAAATTATGCAGTTGTGGAAACAAAAAGTTACGTAACATTGCTGTGTAGCGATCAAAATTTACTGTTATTGCCTGCTGGGGATCGCGCCATACAGATGCCGCAACTTCGCTTACATTTCCCTCCGTTCTTATCGACCTTGGACGCCCCGCAGGTTTTTTCATTTAATATCGAGCCTGAAGACTCAACTTTCTGACCCACGATCTGATCACACTTTCACTCGAACATAGGTTTAAATCATGTAAACTAAACTTAGAGCGAAATAGACGCCGCGAATAGAGCACAAATCGACATTTTTGTAATACGCCTTTACACAAAACGCACGCTGCTCTCCGGTGAAAAAGCTTCATGGCAACGAATTTCCGAGAACCAAGCTACCTATTCCCACTACTCCACATCGCGCTCCCGCGTTCCTGTCACGAGTAATGCGATTTTGAAATTCGTACGCCTTTCTGGCCCACCCTGTATTATAATATTGTTGTAGTGGAGGACACGTTGGGCTTAGCGATTTGCTGACGCAGCCTTGCAGCAAAGCAGAAGACCGACTATTATCTCTCGAGCAGCAGCAACGATAATGTTGGAAGAATATGAAGGCTATGGTTTTACCTACCAGGCGTTTTGCTGATCTATTTGATGTTTATCTACTGTTCGTCGTGCACTTCAAGCTTCAAAAACTGGATAATTTATTTCGTTTCCCGAAATAAATATCATCCTTGGCCAGCGCAGTCTCTCTGACCTCAACACCATAGAAAATCTATGGGGCCTGATGGTGTATAGGAGGCAAGCAAGGAAGAATCAGTTTCTCACTGTATGAAAGTTTAGAACAGCTTTATTGTGATTGAAATGTGTGTAGAAAAACAATAACGGGACCTATACAAAATAGTGAGTTAGTGATTGGTGTTCAAAATGAATTAGTGAGTTCATTAATTAAGTAGGTATATTCCAATTATCTTCTTTCTATTATTAGGTAATATCAAATCAGGTTTTATTAACGTATATTACTCGTATAACATTATTTAAATTATTTTTATACTTATTACTTGTTTTTGTATAAAGAATACGAGGTTATGTTTCGTATAAAAAAACATATTCTATATAAATTGTTAAATGTTGAGGTATAGTTTCAATCTTCTTTTCGTAATGAAAACGAATACTTAAGCTATAACCTCAATATTTACTAACAAAGAGCGAAGGTAAAATTTCGTAATAAGTAAAATAAATAAACAGATACTTAGCTTACTGCAGATGCTTATTTTTTTAATTCATTTTAGGGTTTTTATTTTTTAATTAGGTAGGGAATAGATTAAAATATAAATTTTAATTTGCACAGAAGTTTATAATAATAAATTATACATAAGTATCATAAACCTATATATTTACACGAATAAATAGCTGTTATGATTATTGTGCATTTTTATTTTATAACAAATATATATAAACCACATTACTTGCATTATATAAAATTACTCTAAACTTAAGAATTGGGTATAATATGAAAATTAAGTTTCGGACTGTGACTCGAACTTGGACCTATATTAACTGCAGTCTATCCGACTACCAATTAGACTAGCAGATGCATTAACTTGTTGTGAAATTAACAATTGGTTGCGTGTCGCTATACTCACCATTATTAGTTTGCTTTACAATAAACTATACGTATTGTATATTATACTTCTGTCTCAGACTCGATGGTGTCATAATTCTTAATACTTAGTATACCGTGAATTTGATAGATGGCAGCACGTAGGCAGCATGAGCAGTGAGCACGCAGCAGAGTTGTGTCTAGGTGTGGGTGGGTAATATGATAATTAGCTTAGTGTGAGTAATGTTCTTATTGTAATTATACGTCCGTAATATGCACGTTACGCACACAATGAAGGACTGCGCGCCTGCAAGGCAATACGATCTTTAAGGTATGACTCCATTTTTGACGTTTGACTGTACATTTAGTTAAGATTTAAAATACACAAAAATGCACAATATTAACACATGAGGTATGGTTCTACGAATTATTGACACTTGAAAAAGGTAGGGTGGCGATTTCATTTTTGTATGGAAGGAAAAAAACATGGTTGTAAAAAAGTCAAAAATTTGGTATAATTAAAGCGATTTTACTGTTAATTTATTTGTTATTTTAAAGATTAAATGTTTTCCCTTCACAATAACGATTTTTTTAGTTTTATTTTTTTAGTTTAAACGTATAACTTCTGTACTATATCGTGGCACACTTTTTTTTCTCAAATGTACACTTTTTTTGAGAAATACTCATAAATGCGAAAGTGAGTTTGTTTGTTACCTCTTCACGCTTTATCTTCTGAAATTTCGCATACACATAGCTGGAAGTACGGAGAAGAACATAGGGTACCTTTCATCCCGGGAAAAAGCACTGTTCCCGTGGGAAATTCACGCGGGCGAAGCCGCGGGCGAAAGCTAGTTTGCGTAGGTATAAAGAAAACAAAATTTTCTGTCGCAACTAATTGCCAAGAAAGAATACCCATATGGTCATTTCAAGTTATGTGACCTTTCAAGTATGTGGTCGTTCGAGCGAAATGGCCATTCAAGGGTTTTGTGTGTCCCCCGAAAGACCACATCCCTTGAATGTCCATCTAGTGGCAGTAGCCGTAGTACACACTAATAAACTAAACAGTCAGCCAATGTGCAGGTTTCCTCACGATGAACTTCACCGGAAGCAGGTGGTGGTCTAGTGAGAAAACTACCATAGATGAGTCAGATTGGTCTACAAACTCATATGATACAGGAAGGATTTGAACCCGGGTCCTGCCAGACCTCAGGCGGGTGCGGGCGGGTGTCATTAACACTTGGCCACCACCGCTACAGTTAAAACAAGTAGCTCAACTAGAAGTGCAACGGTAAACTCCCAATTTCTTACCAATTTCGAAACAGGTCCATTATTTAATTTTTAGGGTTCCGTAGTCCGACAAGGAACCCTTATAAGATCGTTCAGTCCGTCTTAGACGTTCAGACGTTTATGGACTGATTTGCTTCGAGGATACTTCAGATCTCATTTTTAAAAAATACAAAAAAATAAAATTACCCCTTTTTAAGGGATACATGTAAAGGGGGGTGAATTATTTTTTTTGAGTGCACCTCTTGTGTGGGGTATTTTTGAAAAGGACTATCAAAATAAGGTAGGGTTTCCATACAACACTTTTTTATCAGCTTTACCATTTGCGAGAAATAGCCCGCCAAAGTCGTTTACACGGTGTCCCCCTGTAATTTCCCCCATGTAATTTCCAAAGTCTTGGACCTATAAACTTCAAATCACCTCATGTAAAGAAACAGGCGCGGAAACTCTCATTTAAAATTATTTCGGGTATCCTGTGATGAATACTTTTTAAATAATAAATAAAATAAGAATATATACATTTTTCTTGCAAGAAATGCAGGACAGCGCGGTGCCAAAAATGACTACGGAACCCTACTTTTATGCGTGGTCCGACACGCACTTGGCCTGTTTTTATATGATATGATAAATAATTATACATCCGGGCGTCCTGATGATACAACTGATTGTGCCATCGAATTGGTCGATGGGAGCTTCCTGGCATTTGTCGAATTTAATTTTATTTAAAAATTATATTATAATAATATTATATTATATTTTATTATTATATTATATCTTATTTATATATTTGTCAAAGTTACTCACTCGATATAAATATCTACGTCCATCTTGACCATCACATACTACTGTAGGATATATTTGGAAATTTGGATTTGATGATTGAACTTTAAAATGCACAATATTTCCGAATAAATCGAAATTATCTTTTGAGCATTCCGACGGAGCCGCGCCTGTAAAGTAAACGTAATCATCAGATTCAATTTAAAATCCATAGAAACCTTCGTGGATGTCATTTTTTTTTACAGGGAACCCTGTCGTTCCTGGTCGGTCGGGGAATTTTTTTAAACTCTGGTTGTTTTGTAAGATATACACAGTAGAGATTTAAATATTATTTATACTTAAATCTCTACTGTTAGGAATATTATTTATTATACCATACACAACAAAAAGTAATTTTGTCCACCTAGCTTGTTCAGTTCTACGCGATTCACTGTGCGCTTGGGTTAATTAGGCTATGAGGATATTGATGATATAAATCAATCTTACTGTCATAAGAAAACGGTTTAGGAGTGGTGGTGGTCGTAGTGCTGGTGGTCGTAGTGGTGGTAGTCGTGGTGATGGTAGACGTGGTGGTCGTAGTGGTGGTAGACGTGGTGGTCGTAGTGGTGGTCGTTGTGGAGGTCGTTGTGGTACTTGTCGTAGTAGTTGATGTCGTGGTGGTGGAAGTCATTGTGGTGAATGTAGTGGTGGTAATTTTTCTTGTTTTGGTTGTTGGGAATGTCAGTGGCTTGATGTTTCCCGCACGGCCCTGAAAATAATTTAATAAACAATGACATCCAGTAGGTTGGCCAAAAAGGGGTGTGAGGTTACTTTTCGTTTAAGTCATCACGGATCCATGTTTTGGTATCGGTGCATTCAGAAAAATGTACTGAACACAAATATATAGGATGATACGCCCAAAAATGGCGTGGGCAGTGTTGCAGCGACGACGTCTAGAAGTCCACAAAAAAAAAACATATCGTGTGGAATATCAAATGAAACTTTGTGACTAGATTACAAATAACAAATTACCACATTTTCACTATTTCGTCTAACAAATTATTTTAAAACGTCAAAACATTTCACAATTCAGAGTTCGCTATGAACCGCTCTAATTTGATAACTACTCAATGGATTGTTCCAAAAATACATCCTACCTATGACCCTGAATATCGTCTCAATAATATCTTAGAAAAAAATAAGCAGATATATCAAATAACAAAAAATTTGGATAACGATTTAAATTTTCCTGATTTTAGCTGGAGTGGATGGAATCTACCTCCTAGCGGTCCACCCCGGGCAACGTTGCCACTTTATTTATGTGGTAGCAGGAGAAGATCCCACAAGCGGTGGTAGGGTCAGAAATAGACCAGGGTGGTCGCAAGCCAGGCAGCCTATTCCTGATCTTGGCGGCCTGCCGCGGTGCCAAGTGGCTCAGTGCCAATGGGGGTTTAAAATCTGATGCGTTGCGCTACTGAGTACCGGTCTTGGTCTCTGGACAAAACTGTATCGGGTGCCTCACTCGTTACAGTCATTTTCCAACCGCTGGCAGTAGGGAGCCAGAAATGCGCGTCAGGGACGTGCAAAGGCTGCCCCGCCGCCACGCGAAAAATCCCGTAAAGCTCCACCATGCCAGTTGGCGACTGGATGGGAGGACCCGGTGGGGTTTCAGGCGTCCCCACGGTCTCTGGGTAAGTTCCCCTTGTAACGCGGCGACGCGTTCATCCTCTTTGGACCAATTTATGCGTGCGCTGGCACATACATACTTAATTCACCTGTCATAAACTTTAAACTGTATTCATTCATATTCGATTCTGCATTCTGATTGTCATTCTTGGCCTCGTATCTACCGATATACATTACTTTATTTGTGAAGCTATTTTAAAATATTATTATACTATAGACCCTTATCGGGTATGTATTATTAAGTTTTATTAGTTGTTTCGGAAGTAATTCTAAATTTATAGTGAAGTGTGTCTTGTTATCTTTTCTAACCGTTATTATATTTGTTTTAGGTCTTATGTTTTTACCATTAAAATAATTACAACGACCCTCGAGATGTATTATTTAAGAGTCTCTGCGATAATACACACATACACCCTTACGATCGGTGGAGCCTGAGTTCTTTCGTTGGTGAATTTCTTGTCTGTCTGTCTGTCTGTATGTATGTACGCGTTTGACCCAAAAACTACTGGACGGATTTGAATGAAACATTTTTTGTTGTATAGCTATACAGTCTGGGCAACATATAGGCAATAATTGGTTTTGAAAACTGGAACACCTGATGAAGAACCTTAACAGAACAGCTAAACTATAAGAAATATGGAAATGGTCCCTTTGCAAAGGTTAATCAATCTGACGAGCATTTCTATTGACGTATAAAAACCGAAGAACAGGATCATCTGATGAAGAATTCCAAGAGACCAGCTACACTATTACATATATGGAAATGGCGCCTTAGCAAAAGTCCTTCAACCTGATGAGCATTTTCTACTGACGTATATATAGACAGGACGCGGGATAGCACAAAGAGGGACTTGGGGTAGGAGTGGTGGTACACGGGAAATTGTAGATAACGAGCAGACGAAGATATGAAATATCACTTTTGATTCATTTTAACATCGCGACTGTACAACGAGTACCTAATATATTCCCGCGGGAGACGGGATAACCAAATGGCTGAAATTTTGAGTTCTGGAGTTTAGGTTACTACAGTTTGGAACACAAATAGATTTTTCATCTAAACGAAACTCACGCGGGCGAAGCCGCGGGCAACAGCTAGTATATATTGTAGCGTTACACCGCTACAAAGTCAAGTCTATTTTAGTTTGTGATTCTATTTCTACGCAAACTTTTTTCTTTGTTCTTTCTTTATGATAAGGTTTTTGAAATTGAAATTCTGGTGGTTCGATTTTTTTGGCAGACTGTAAAAGAGAGTGAAAAAATGGAGATTTTTTAGAGAGTTGATTTTTCTTTTTGATGTTTTTATCTCAATTTCTACTTTGTACTATATCGATTCAGTATTAAATCTTTAATGTGCTTTTATTATTCTTAACATACAAGTATCGATCTCTAGCAATGAAGTTTATGGTAAAAAAACTTCAAATCAGGGTTTATGCAGGGTAGAGGCTTTCCCAACGACATCTATTTTGGATATCAAACGACAGATTTCTTCACATCTGAAGATTCCAATTGAAGATCAAAAGTTGCTATTATTGGGAAGAACATTATTAGCTGACGATCAGACCGTTCAGGGGTATCCTATTAAAGATGGCACGAAGTTGAATCTAATTGTCAAAAAAACCAGAAGGATTATATGAAGTCGCACTGAAATATCTCATGTATGTATTGTATGGACTGTTTATTAGACGAGTGTGGGCAAAGTCGGCCTGCACCTGAGAATGAGTCACAGAACGACGAGATGTTTAGTTTGTAACCGTGGCGCCTGTGGTTCTTTTAAGATAGATTTTTTAAACATATTTTGATAACTTAATTCCTCTAAATTCTAAAGGCCCCCCTTTTGTCGGGATAATTTTTGTTTCGGTTTTGATTTGGAATTTTTATACATCATTTCATCCATTTCTTTCACTCATTTAATTTTCTTTTTAAAATAACAAGCAAATTCATGTATTTCTTATTTTACCTGTTAATATTCCTTTCCTGTTGTTAATTTTCCTTTCTTTTATTTTTATTTCTTTGGTGTGTCCAAATAATTTTTTGTTAAAGGACATTGGTCAAATTTTTTTTAGTTCAAAAATTATACTCGTGTTTTAAGCAGTGATTCTTTTATTTTGAAACCCAAGTTTCACTGCAATATATATAGATTAAATAAAAGTGATTGGTACCTAAATAACGAAAAACAATAAACCCCCCAGTCGTGACAGTACGAGTACAAAATAAAATAGGTACGTACCCACGAGTAGTCTATCCACGTCAACGTCTGGCTCTTGTACGTAGGAGTAGATCCTTCCATCGGGTGGGTTTGTGAAACATATATTGTGGTCCATCTAAAACATACAAGTTCGTTACTCCCACATGTAGTTTTACACTGGGTACCTATTTCAAATAGGGTTTATGTTATCCTGAGAGGTTATGTGCTATATTCCTAGTATTTTCTACCCGTGTAGGTAATAAATGTGTTCATGCATACCCCCAACACCCAGATATTAAATTTCAATTTCAAATAAAACGAGAGCGTCGAGGACAAACAGATTTTAAAATTCGTGAGCGAGAGCGTGGCGGACGGAGGGTTAGGCGGTCAGCGAAAATTCATATGAAGCGGCTGAGGCGGGGGGGGACGTCCTGGTTGCGCGCCATTCACATTTTTATCAAAAAGTTAATAGAAATGATTAGTTTTTCAAAAATTTAAATCAGTCACGAAATCGAAAAGGTAAAATACCTTTGTGTTGGTGATTTTAAAACATTTTTTATTATAAAACACGGATGTTATCTGTATTCATATGAAATTTTAGAGGTAACTTCAGGATTTTTTTCTATCGAGCAAAATTTTTCCCATCGTGTTTTGGAAACAGTCCTCCCTTTAAACATACGTTCTACAATACATATCAGAAATTTCAGGGCGAAAACTCTTCAATTCTTTAAACAGCAGCTTATAGAAAACAGCCAATATTGCCGTTTTCACTTACTGAGAGCCCTTAACATAACTATGTTTCCTTTTTTGTGATAAAATGAATAAAAACAAAAACAATGGCAAATGTGACGAATAGCATTAGATGTGTCATATACACGAGAAGGTACCTATGTATGTTTGTACCTGAGGTTGGTACCTACACTGTTCTACGTTACTTTTCTACATTCTGTAGACAAAATCAACAAAGAAACACACGCATCAGCTTATTAAAAGCTGCAAGTGTGTTCAAAATAAATAAATAGGTAAGTTTATGCGACTAGACTTGATTAAGAAAAGTCTGCATAGGGAGGTACTCACGTTAACCACATGAAAAATGCGGCTTGCCATATCCAAATGCGGTATAAACTGCAACAAAAGAAAAAGAGGGGTTGCTTTAGAATAGATTAAACTGATTTTTAATATTTTTTTAATTACAACAAATTAAGTTCTCTTTCCTTTTCACAAATTTACTAAAATTATAACTCTGAAATGCATTTTTATTTTGGGGCCAAGTCGGTTCTGGTTTATTTTGGTTTATGTATAACTAACGCGAATTCTTAATTAATAAATTAGTTGTTAAGAATTGAATTGTAGTGCCCTACCAGGGTTCCATGATGTACCAACTATAATTTATTATGTGACCTTTGTTCCATGGATACAATAAAGTAAATTGAAATTGAAATTGACGCTCGTCGCTTCGCTCCTCGCAACCTATACTACCTTTTTCAGCAAGGTCGCTTTTGAGTTTAATCCATTCTAAAGCCAACCCGAAAAAGATTTTTATGAGGAATATTTTTTGCCATTGGCAACGCTAATTTCAACCATGAGTCTTTGTGCATGGAAATACAATTATTAGGTATGGTGTTCAGATCTACCTCTCTCTCTCTCGGCCAAAAGACGTCCACTGCTGGACAAAGGCCTCCCTAAGGATTTCCACAACGACCGGTCCTGTGCTGTCCACATCCATGCGCAACCCGCGACCTTCACCAGGTCGTCGGTCCACCGAGTGGGAGGCCTGCCAACACTACGTTTTCCGGTTCGTGGTCGTTCGTGGTCGAGAACTTTACTGCCCCAACGGCCATCTGTTCAACAAGCTATGTGCCCCGCCCACTGCCACTTAGGTTTGGCGATTCTGCGGGCTATGTCGGTTACTTTAGTTCTCCTACGGATCTCCTCATTTCTGATTCGATCACGCAGGGAAACTCCGAGCAGATCTACTTATAGATATAAAATCTGAGATATAAAACGTAGTTACTAGGTACGTTCTTGGGTGTTAGATTCATACTCTGCAGACTGGTTTACAATAGCTCAAGGTGGGATAAATGGAGGGAGAAAGAGGCCTTTGCCCAGCCCTGGGATCTAAACGGCTGAATAATATAACTAGATACTTACTCTTGATCAGGTCCTCTGAACAAGTAATGAGGCTATCAAAGCGAGGCTAACAAACACGACTGATATACCAGCAAAAAACTTTGCGGATTGTATTCTATACCAGGTGGTCCAACAACAGCATTCATGATGGATTGCTTGCTTCTAAAACAAAGAAAAGGAATAATTAGGTAACTCAGTGAAATAGTCGATCTTCTCTGCTGAAGACGCTAAAGAAAAAACCAGAGAGAGAAAAATCACTACGTTAAAACTGAAAGGAACTAAAACAAACGAATTCGGTTAACTGGTTTTTTTTTTCAAAAATCGACCATAGCGTAAGCATGGAAGTAAGATTGAACTTAACGAAAGAACACAGAAATAAAGAGTAGTATTTTATTCGTAGGTGCCATAAAAGTAGATATGTTCTTGGGAGTTCGATCGAGGGTCTGTGCAGACTTTTCCGAGATCCTAGAAGAAGAAATAGTTCCAGATGACCCACAGATCTAGAAGCGCTTTAGTAATAAAAGATGACTTGAGTCCATAGAAAAAAGCAAAAATGCACGGGATATTCACTATTTTAAAACCAAATAAATTTTAAAATCTTTACCAAAACTGGCCAGCTGCGAGTCAAAGCTCGCGCGAGGGTTCCGAACACGCAAAGTATCTGACATTATAGCTTTAACTAAAAGACTAACTAGCTTCAAAACAAACTTAACTTGTACTTCATAGTTCGATCCTCCTAAGATTCATACTGAATCCAGTAAAATATGTTCAGAATACTTTTTTCAGACTTCTTTTCAGACTTCCAACAACATATTTACAATTTTTCAGATTTATTACTGTAGCATTAAGTACTGTAAGACCTCTGCTTGCTTTTGCCAAAATTTCATAATTTTAGGTCAACAGGAAGTACACCATTCACAGGTTTTGGATTGCTGTAACGAAATCGCAAAATATGCGAAAATTCGCAACATTTACTCTTTGATGACGTTGAATGCATAATTTTGATTATTTTTGTTGCTGAAAGTGATCATGACTGATCAGAGTATTCGATAATTAATTTCAATTTGATACCGTTCTAAGTAAAAGGCGAGTCCTGAGAAAAAGACAGACAGACGGACAGTCTCTGTTTATTCCTGAGAATTTTTCAGAGAAAAATATTTCAGTACTAGCTCGTTGTGTGTGTTGTGTAGCAGTGACCTGGTCGTTGTGGAAATCCTTGGGAGGCTCTTTGTCCAGCAGTGTGACGTCTTTTGGCTGGATTGAGATAGAGAGAGAGACTAGTTGCTGCCTGCAGTCCATCCGCGGTCGCGGTAAAATTTCGGTTCCACGGAAATACATTTCGGGATGTGAAAAATTCTCGGCGGCACATCACTAAATACGACCATCATATGAGTAGTTAAAAGGTTGTTTGTAATATAATTTTAATCGTCGGGAACGAAACGCGGTGGTGTTTTCCATTGACGCCGCCAGACGGCCGGGGTTCTCAACATTGCTCGTTGAATGGCGTCGCGGCCGACCTCGCCATTGTCCAGTGCTATATCGGTTTGAGTTTTTAACACGCGGAGAGGTCCCGCGTCATTTTGTCTTAAACCACGTTGAGGTAAGTTAATTAGTTTGAGTTATAATTGTGAATTTCTTTTGTTAAATAACTATTAAGTTTGTGGAGTTTGTGTAACCCGTTATTGTGACCTTTTCTGTTCCTGTGAGATGTGACGCGTGGCTGGTCCTACTTGAAGATTCATCTACCCATGTGAGCCAACTTCGGGAAGAAATCTATTTATTTTGTTCTGGGGAATTGAGATCTCATGGTTAGGGTAGGGTAGATTAGGGATCCCCCTTTCCGAAGACATTCAAGATTGGATCCGAAGAGCAAGAAGATTCAGCTTGGTGAGCAACCTGAGCTTATTGTAGGTAGTTGTAGTTATTAAGTTAGGTTTAATATATAGGTTCTGTAGTTCCCGTTATAAACTATGGGTGGTAGCAGCCTGCAGTCTTGCGTATAGATTAAGTTAGTTAGGGTCTAGTCGGACAAACGTGGTATCGCGTGGAGATTTTTTCCTGACCTAACTTTTACCGGTGTGGTTTTTTCCCTACGAAGTTTCTGTGCAGAATCTTCCCCTGCCACTTGGTTTTTGTCCGGAATTTCCTGCCATATTTTTCATGGTAGCAGAGCGTAGGTTGTTCTACCCTTATTTGTTCGTTTGTGGGAAAATAATTAATTGTTTTTTTTTTATTTTGGTTGTGATTCTCTGACGCGGATGGCGAAGGTCCAATGCTAAGGCGACACTCGCCAACGAACTGAGATGGTTGGCCCATTGGGTTCGAGGACTTCCTGTCCCGGGAAGGACAGGGAGTGGCGCCACACTGCTAAGAGCGGATCAGCCTCCACTCACGATTGAGAAGCGCGGAAGCGGCCATGGCGGTGCTTACCGAAGCCGAACTTGCCGAGGAGGTTCATACAGGTCACATGGCGGACATGGACCAGGATCCTGAATCTCCACGATGATATCAGGCGGAGGCGGCGGCCGCAATAAGGGCGAGACAGGCTGGCGGACCAGCCCTCGCACACCTGTTAGACAGGAAGGACCAGCGGTTACTGGCTCGGCTCCCCACCTCTTCAGCTGTCCTGTAAACTTTGGGGGTAGGATGGAGGAAAGTGGTTTAGCCTACAAAATAGCGTATGTTCTGGAGTCCCTGGTCGTAGTACGACAGATTTGCTTCCGAAGCTGAAGGCCCAGAAGATGGCCTACCTCCTCTCCACTCTGGAGGATGTGAAGCGCGGTCGCTCATCCAGCACCTCCGGGTGGAGGACGACCAGTACGATAGTTTGGCTTGGGAGTTATTGAACTCCCCGCTACCAAAATTTACGTTTGTTAGCGGATGCGCACGCCGCACAGTTGATGGCCCTGCCTAAGGTGGGCCAACAGGGCACAGCGTTGTGCTCTGCAGTTGCTCACGCCCGTTACAGTGGCCTGTAACGCGCTCCGCACACTGGGGCTGCCGGTGGACCAATGGTCCTTTTTGCTGGTGCACATTGTATTGGGCAAATTACCCAATGACATCCGCTCGCGGTTTGAGCGCGAGAATGCGGAACGGGATAGCACCACCCTACCAACATTCACTGACTTGGTGAAGTTTTTGGAGTTTGAGGCACGGGCGGCTGAGAATACCATGACGGACTCAGCGCCATCCAGAGAGCCTGAACGTAGGCCCCAACAGGGACGGCAACCGCCACCGCGTGGAGCTGGTGTGCGGGTTGCACACACGGCAGCAGTCGCGGGGGACGCGGACTGCCTGCACATGCGGCCGGATGGGCCACAGCCTGCTGGCAATGCAGGGGACTGGCAGAGGACTGCACAGTACAAGATCGGCGCCGCATGGCAAGGCGGCATGAACTTTGCTTTTACTGTTCTTGGGGGCAGTCACTATGGCACGTGACTGTCCCAGGCAGCCACTACCATGCAGCAGCTACGCCGTGGGCTGCAATTTCACGTGATGCTCTGCATGAACCGGAACGGGGATGGCCCCCGGTTGTTGAGGCAGGGGTCCCCTATGGGCGGGGGCGCTCCTGCGCGAAGCCCTCCACCATCGGACGGAGGACGCGGCTTGCTCGTCGCACCCCCTCGGGAGAGGGGTCGCGTACCTGCGCGGGTCTTGGCGGACCGGGACCACGCGCCCTACAAGGTCATGGCCAGTATGTGGCTGGCCAGGCCCGGATAGGGCCCCCATGGCGGCGGGGGCCCTAGATCGGACGTGAGAGTGGGGACACCCCCTCCACGCGTGGGTTACCACTACCCACCACATGCAGCCGCAGCGGTTTTCTCCGCCGCTGCACGAGTACCCACGGCTGGAAAGTACCACCTGCCGCGTACCATAGGTATGGCCGGGCCGCAGGTTATGCCCCTCAGATGGGGATGATGCACTCAGCCCGCCATATTATCCGGGTCAGTGGCGCGCCCTGGTTTGGGAGAGAGTGGGGGAGCCCGTAACTAGCTTGCTCCTTGCTGGGACAGAGCGCTGCGGACGGTTGCTTGCTCCCTACCGCGGTGGTCCGCGTATGGGGGTCGTGTAGGGGGAAGCCATTGTTAATTTGAGAGCTCTGTTGGACTCCAGGGGCTCAAAGCAGTTTGGTTACCACTCGAGTGGCACGCCAGTTAGGTTTAGTCGTGGAAGACTCGCCTGTGCCACTTCTTGGAGTTGGTGGCATACAGGTGAAGTGTCTGACGGGCCAGACACTTGTCACCTTTTCTTCGCTGAAGTCCTCCACAATGAGGATCACGACCTCGGCTGCGCGTAATGGATACCATTGCGGGTTGGCACCCCTCGACAGACATACCGCCGGGTGTGTTGTCTTTGGTTTCGGGTCTGGATTTGGCCGACCCCTTTGTCTTTCATCCCGGCCCAGTGGACTTGCTCCTGGGCCCGGACGTATTGGGTTGGATTTTGTTGGGTACACAGAAGGCTCTGGGTTCGTCTTCACTGATGGCAGTGTCTACTATCTTTGGTTTCGCCCTGATGGGCCCTGTGTTTGATAATAGCACCGTGGAGGAGCCACCGGTCGTCGCATCTGCGTCCTTGGCCAAGACCATGCAAAGGTTTTGGGAGGTGGAGGAGCCACCTATGAGTTCCAGGATGGATCCGGAACACGCTGAGTGCGAAGCCTTTTTTCGATCAACCACGGAGAGATTGCCCTCCGGTCGGTCGTATTGTAATCATTGATTAGTCCATTTGTTGCTACACGTCCTAGCCTAGGGCAAAGTAGGGCGCTTGCGGAGAAACGACTGCTGTCCATGGAGCGACGTATGCAGCGTGACCACGTACCTCGCGATAAATATATTGAATTTATGCGCGAGTACGAGGATTTGGGTCACATGTCTCCGGCTCGAGTTGATTGGAGCTCAACTGAGCATTATTTTTTGCCCCACCACGCGGTGGTGAAGGTCTTCAACGGGCAAGTTGCGGACTCAAGTCTTTGATGCGGTCCGCACCCACTTCGAACGGAGTTTCTGTTGAATCTATGTTTGGCATTCAGGCATTCCCAAATTGCATAGGGACATAATTGACATCATCTTGAACTTTAGAAGACATCAAGTGGTTTTTGGCGCGGACATCCGGATGATGTTCCGCCAGACAGTCATACATCCTGAGGACAGGCGATTCCAGTTGATACTCTGGCGTGAGCGCCCTGAGGATCCTGTGACGGTGTATGAACTCTGGGATACAAACACGTATGGTTTGAAATCTAGTCCCTATATCGCCATCAGATCATTGCTTGAAATCTCGGCAGAGAGCGGGAACGGATCCGTTTCTTCCCCGTGGGGCTCTCCGTGCTGCTCACGTGACTTGTATGTCGGATGACGTGTGCACCGGAGCCCAAAGTATTGAGGAGGCCCCTCCTACTGCGGGATGAATTGATTGAAATATTGAAAAACGGGTGGCTACTGAGCTACGTAAGTGGTTGTCCAATGAGCCTAGAGTCTCTCAGAAGGGATCCCGGAGGGATCACCACCAACAGAACCTCACCTGTTTGAGGATGTAGATGATCCTGTAACAGGATAGCGGTGCTGGGCATGCAGTACCAGCCGCTAACCGATATTTTTACATCTTCCAAGTGGACTTGGAAATACCAAAAGGTCTGGACTAAGAGAACGGTGTTGTCAGTAATAGCTCGTGGAAGTGTTTGATCCAAGCGGTTGGATCAGTCCAGTAATATTCTCTGCGAAGTGTCTTCTTCAGAGACTTTGGACTTTGGGCGTCTCGTGGGACGAGCCGCTGTTTGGCTCTCCATGGGATGATTGGCTCGAGTTGTTTTCATCGATTAAGGAAGTCAATCGGATTGCCTTGCCTCCGTCGAATATTGCCCCCGGGAAATATCGAGCCAGCTCTGCATGGCTTTTTGTGACGCGTCGGAGCGAGGCTACGCCGCGTCAGTTCTTATATGCGGACAGTTGACGCCGATGGCCGTTGGTCAATGTCTCTGCGTTTTGTTAGGGAAGAGCAAGGTCGCCCCCATCAGGACTAGGCCGACTATTCCCAAGCTTGAGTTGAGTGGAGCTCACCTTCTCTCTAAATTGTTGCATCACATTGCCAGTGAGCTGGCGGCCACGGTCGAGATACGAGACATCTTCGCCTGGTCGGATAGCCAGGTCGCGCTTGGGTAATGGCTGCGCGCGCGGCAACCCAAACATACCTTGGAGGTTTTTGTTGGAAACAGGGTTTCCCAAATTCAAAATATTGGAATTGATATAACATGTGGAGACATGTGCCGGGAGAGCTTTAACCCAGCGGACTGTAAAGCTTCCCGAGGTTGTACCGGTACCACAGAATTGGGTGTCACACCCTGCTCTGGTGGGGTCCAGAGTGGCTGATGCGGATCAGAAACATCTTGGCCTGTCTGTCAGACAGATGTTACTTCTTTGAGTTTGACTGGGCTTCAGTGTTACATGCTTGTAGTCGCTGAGACGACGTCGGAGCCGGATTGGCTACTTAAGTCTCGGTATAGCAGTTTGGATAAGCTTCTGGGTGTTACCAGTTGGATTAAGCGTTTCATACATAGAATTGTAGAAACCTACAGGCAAAGCGGTTGGAGCCGATTGCAGGTGCAGGTAAGAGCGCCGGAGCGCATTGTTGACACAACCGTGTCGTGCAGACCGGACGGTTTGAGTCAGAGCTTGCCATATTTTTGCGCGACGCACGCGCTAAGTTGAAGGGCGCGGTCGCTCGTTTGAACCCGTACATCGACTCGGATGGGCTTTCTTCGGGTTGGAGGTGGCTCCGGAAGGCGGATCTTCCATATGAGACTCGCCATCCTCTGTTGTTGCCCGCAAGGGCGGACCCTTTGCGTGCAGCTTTTGGTGTCTGATCGACACATTCGTAACGCCCATGCTGGGTGCAATGCTTTGTTGGCTATTTTGCAACGCGAGTTTTGGATTTTGTCTGCCCGAAGAGCAATCCGTAGTGTCCTGTTTCGATGTATTGTATGTTATAGGTTGAAGGCATCCACGATGCAACCACAGATGGGTGATTTGCCCGCTGATCGAATCCGACCTTTCGAGACCGTTCGACGGCGTTGGAAACCGATCGTTTGCCGGTCCCTTTTCGATCGAAGGCTTCTCCTTTCGTAATGTCCGTATTGTGAAGGGCTATTTGTGTGTATTTGTTTGTTTGGCCACCAAGGCTGTCCATTTGGAGGTGGTGTTTGGCTCTGACTACGGAGGCTCTGTCGCCGGCGTTGGATCGCTTTGTTTCGCGTCGAGGTCTAGCCTTCCCTTTAGTTAGGAATCTGATAATGGCACAAACTATAAAGGAACTGTAAATTATCTTAAGGATGTTTCTGTGTTTATTGATAAAAATTGTACTAGTTTAAGTCAAATTGCTGCCCAAAGGGGAATAACCTGGAAGCTTAGTCCCCCACGTTGCCCCCATTGGGGATGGATTTTTGAAGCGGCTGTGAAATCCGCAAAGACCCACCTCCGCCGCATTATCGGAGAAACGGCTCTAACTTTTGAAGAGCTGGCCACAGGGTTGTGTAAAGTTGAGGCGGTCCTCAACTCTCGTCCTCTCTGTCCGCTATCTCCAGATCCAAATGACTTGGAAGCTCTCACCCCTGGTCATTTTTTGGTGGAGGGCCTTTGAATGTCTCCTGCCCGAATACCCGTGGAAGGACGAACGCGTATATCGGTTGTCGCGTTTTCAAATGTTGCAGCAAATGAGCCAGGACTTTTGGCGTCGCTGGTCGATTGAATATTTGCATTTGCTGCAGCAAAGAGTGAAGTGGACAGACAGGACTGAGCCTCCCAGGGAGGGTGATTTAGTATTGTTAAAAGAGGCAAATTTGCCCTCATTGCTTTGGCGACGAGCTCGCATATTACGTTTGATTCTTGGCGGAGATGGCACTCCGCGTGTGGCTGAGGTGTTGGTCGACGGTTCGATATTAAGGAGAGGTGTGACCTCTCTCGCCCGCCTTCCCGTAGAGTAAGCTAGCGGTCTGCTTCTCAGACCGGGACGGGGGGATGTTTGTAATATAATTGCTTGGAACGAAACGCGGTGTTTCCCATTGACGCCGCCTGACGGCCGGGGTTCTCACATTGCTTCGTGAATGGCGTCGCGGTTGACCGCCATTGTCCAGTGCTATATCGGTTTGTTTTTAATACGCGGAGAGGTCCCGCCGTCATTTTGTCTTAAACTCACGTTGAGTGTTAATTAGTTTGAGTTATAATTGTGAATTTCCTCTTTTGTTAAATAACTATTAAGTTTGGTAGTTTCAGTGTAACCCGTTATTGTGACCTTTTCCTGTGAGATGTGACGCGTGGCTGGTCGCTCTACATCTACCTGTTGCCGAGCCAACTTCGGGAAGAAATTCTATTTATTTGTTCTGGGGAATTGAGGATCTCAAGGGTTAGGTAGGGTGATTAGGGATCCCCCTCCTTTCCGAAGACATATTCAAGATTGGATCCTGAAGAGCAAGAAGATCTCTAGTTTTGGTAAGTGCAACCTTGAGTTTGTAGGTAGTTGTAGTTATTAAGTTAGGTTTAATATATAGGGTATCTCGTAGTTCCCGTTATAAATCTATGGTGGTAGCAGTCTGCGTATAGATTAAGTTAGATTCTAGTCGGACTGAAGTGGTGCCGCGTGGAGATTTTTTTTCCCGGTACTTATTTTTACCGGTGGTTTTTTCCCGGCGAAGTTTCGGTACAGAATCTTCCCGCCACTTGGTTTGTCCGGAAATCTCTGCCACAAGTGGTATTTTAGTAATCTGTGGTACGACTAATAAGGAGGAGGACAATATTCGGGACTATCTATCCTAAGAGGATTTGTAAATCGACAAAAACAGTTGATTGCACAGCAAAGCATAATATAAACCGTTACTAGAACCAATATTAGCCAGGTCACAGACAGTAGTAGCCATTATTTTAATGCAAAATAACCAAATCATCCTGTAAGGTCTAAGAAATAAGGCGTAAAATGCCACGAATGCCACGAAAATATTGGGTGTTAAGTTAGCTGCGCTACATCCACAAACTTCGGCTCGCCAGTATCAGGTGGTCGCAACTTCAATAAATAAACTGATCTATGAAACAGAGTAGCGTTTTGAGTGGCCGGATCTATTTTCATCTCATTCGTACCTCGCAGTTCCTCGCATAAGTTTCTATCGGTCCCTCCGGATTTGACATTTGTATCGGACACTTTTTTTTATGGGAGTCCCGTCTCTTCTAACGTAGTGATTACATTCTCTTTGGCCAGTACGGTTATAACATTGGCGTGAGAGACAACGCGCATGCGCGCAATGACATTATAATTTAAAAAATAACGTCATTTAACTTTCGAGAGTGTTAATAATTAACGATAATGTGACCAATAACAGTATTAAAATCTGGAATAAGTTGTTCAGTGTGATTTTGTCAGCGAATTAAGTCAAGGACGTTGTTTCTTTCTACAGTCCAATGCTTATAATCATAAACAATGGAAGACGTATACACAGTTAAAGTGAAAAACCAAGCTCAGATACAAGTGAATTTATACCCTTCTGGAAAGGAGGTACTCTGCTTCAACGGTCTCTGCTAGTTTGGGTGCACATAGCACTCCAGCTGCTACATCATTTTTACTAGCATGCCTTGGGTTAAGTTAATCCTGTTAGCAAACACAACACATAAGGACGCAAACTTCACGTTAAATATCACAGAATACGTCAATTCAACCGATTTGGCGGACGATAAGCGAAAGTAATAACTACATTTTAGTGCTTGCGCCTGGTTTGGTAACAATGTTTGGATTATTCGCTGGCGTGGCAGCGATATTAGCTTCCAGTGAGATGGTATGCGTGTGGTGACCGCAATATCACATGGCTGTTTATAACATCAATAATATCAACTTTAATATCATTTTCGTCGTGTTCGTAATGATTGTTACATGGTTCATTACGAGTACACAAGGCGACATAACTGAGTTCTACAAAGATCAAGTGCAGCGTTTAAAGATTTTGTTGTTATAAAATACAGTCATATGATGTTATTGAGAAGAACAGTTCTCATATGATCGTCGCGCTTAAATTCAACTGAAAAATAAGGAAGATTCCTCACATTTGTTTACAAAACATGTACTGTCTATAAATATTTTGATAGCGTCATTCCTCGAGTTACTATGGTCAATATTAAGCATGGTAAAATATCGTATAAGGGAATGAGGAATAATTTACAAAGACGACAATAATACTTTGTGGAGAAGCAACTGTATATCGAAGTTGTGACGACAATCAAAAAGGGAAATTGATCCAAAAAATATGCCTAGAAATCCGAAAATTAATACGAAAACCAGATCTAACTTGAACATTACATCCGAGTAAAAGATAAAACGGATATTTCTAGTCAAAACGACGATGGTTTTTGATCTAAAAAACCAGAATAATAAAAAAAACAAAATGACTGATACTAGTTCGGAGTTCTATAGAGAACGAATGATGAACTTTTTGAATCGTTGTGCGTCTACGGAAATGTCGAACACCGAGATGAGGACTCCCAGTGTCCAATCCGAGGCCGTGTTGAATCCCATACCAGAAATAACCATTGAGAAACCAGATAATGGAGCAACAGAAGGCGTAAGTTGGGGCGACACACCTGATCATACAATATACAATCAAAACAATATAAACTTTGAGAAGATCTTCAAGTTTGCTAAGAGCGAAAAACGCGAAGAAACAAGTGAAAATCGAAAGTGATGCTATTTTTTTAATATGCATTGTTCAGTGATGTGCACGCGACACAGATGAGGATTGTAAATACATAGGTAATTTACATAATTGCATTAGCACTTATAAGTACTATACTATATCACAGAATTAATATTAGTACTACTTACGTACAGAAAGGAAACTCCCTGCCCCTCCCGCAATATGGCACCCCACCTCTCCCCCCAAGTTCTCCCCGTTCTTGTGTGTGTTTTGGGATGCTGCGACTATGACTTGCGAAAACGCACACATTGAAGTGTTACTGACGTCATTCAAGTGGATATACAGTTGCGTAATTCTGTAGTAGTAGTAGGTATATTTGACGCCCTGCTTCTCTATGGGCTCAAACGCCCCCCGCCCTGTGGCTATAATGCAGGGTGCGTGAGTTTGCTTATAAGGAAAGGTACAATACCTACGTGACATTTAGTGTTGTGGTCCAAAGTAGGTCAAAAAGTGGTACAGTTGGCTTTGTAATATCACAAATAAGTGTATTAACAAGTTTTAAGTATACTTCCCATCACGTAAAAAGGCCGATGGTAGGGCGAGGAGGGGGTGAAACTTGCGCATGGGTCAGACTGTCGAACTAATCGCGCGCGCCGGATGAGACCCGCCCGACCCCCGCTCACCGCATAGACCGATATATCGCCTACTGCGCAGCTTAACCGCCAGCGACTTTTTATGTGACGGCAACTATAAGTAGGTATATGCAGGTACGGTCAGATGCAGAGTTAGGTTTCTCTTTTCTCTGCATGTGATTGTACATCTCGATTCAAAGTATCGAATACGGTTCACTAATGTTTGACCAAAACACCTTTATCATAAACAATTTAGATACATATACTAAAAACAGTTTTTTACATTCACATTGGTAGAATAATAACTGATCTAGGTATTCAAAGGTGATAATGCATAAATTTTGTTAATTTGCAAACAATCATTATTAATAAAAAATAAAAATAGCCTTTATTGACAATTTGCAGTAGGTTTACAATTTTGCTCTTTAAAAATAGTACCAGAATTGATTTATTTAAGTACCAGAGGATTGATCACATACAATAATTACATTTGAAATTGAATTTATAGCTCAATAGAATTTATTTGAATTGAATTTATGAATAGAATAAATATTTAATTTTTAATTGACACTGGAATTGACACTGTAAATTAATTTTTGTTTATTTTTAATTGTCTTGCTTTTTCAGCATAGGCCTCCTCAAAAGATTTCCATAGTGACCGGTCCCTTGCCTTCCTCATCCATGTTGCATCTGCCACTCGCGACATCATCGTTCCATCTGGTAGGGATCCCATCCGGATGAGAAGTAGATGAGAGTAGATTATGAGAATGGCAGATTATGAATGTAGTTATTAATTACCAGTAAGCAAATCTAATTAATTTTACTGCTTAAATTTTATAATTAACAACAGCAAACAAAATTAAAATTAAAATAAACTTAAACTAACAATAAGTTACATTAAAATAGAATATTGTATAATTTAGACAATATCGATTTTTTTTCATGCCGTTGTTTTTAATTAAATGTGTAAATACAGGTAATAAATACTATTTAGAATGGTACATTGTTGTTTTATGATATTTTTAGTACGCATGGACGACGCTAGGCTGCCTAACACCCGTATTCACAAACGTTACATGGAAGGTTCATAGTGCCTGTCAGCTCACAGGGACTCAACTAATTCATAAACGAGGGACAAACGTCACTGCGCGTCCAATAGAAAGGCTTGCCAC